>RQTK01000375.1:215905-259094 GCA_003991915.1 Elysia chlorotica | reverse complement strand
TCATCATCATCATCATCATCATCATCATCATCATCATCATCATCATCATCATCATCATCATCATCATCATCATTATCATCATCATCACCATCACCATCATCATCATTATCATCATCATCATCATCATCATCATCATCATCATCATCATCATCATAAATATTATTATGTCACAATTGTTTATAATAACATCGTAATCCACATTGCCAATTATCGATAAACCCATACATATACGAAGAAGAAAAGACCATATAAGCGACATTACTATCATCGTCCACTCCCCCTTTTACTCCCCCAGGTGATCTAAGTTAACAGGCACATTCCTTACCTCAATTATGTCGCATATGCTGTCACAATCGTGATCACTTAAGAAATTGGCTGGGGGAAATAATAGAGATCGTATTTTTAAAGTTAGATTGAAGAAAACGGGAAACCTTGCGCCTAAAAAAAAAAAAAACTTTTTACATAGTGACACACCCAATGCCATCTTCTGATGTTTTGTTTTGATGATGTAATTTTCTCTAGAATGTCTCATTTAGGTTTTGTCTCTCATTGAAGACATAACCGCTGCTTTATAATATAATTTATATAAATCATAAGAGATTTTGTCCCCTCCGATTATCATTATCCGTAAAGGAAGTAGGCTAGACACTTGAGTTATGAAAATAGAGAGACAAGCTTTGTCCATCAGACCAAAGTACAAAGTACCTTGTAACAAGCCATACCAAAAAGATGCGTTTGAAACCAGCGAACATATATTTTAGCCCCTTTTTACGTTTTTATTTATTTGGTATTTTATGTACCTAAAGTCAACATGACCAGATTTTTTAACAAAGTAAATCTTTCTATTATTTTCGATTGAATTTACTGTTGCTATTACTTATAGGCTTGAGGCCCTATTATTCTACATGGAATCAAGAAAAAATTTTTTTTTTTTAATTTAATTTATTACTTACATGATAGATCGACTACAGTGAGCGCTATGCAGGATTTGATGGTTTTAGCCAGGCATTCCATGGCCTTCCCTGACAGCTTCATTTCTGACAGTGTCTGGTATAAGCATTACAAAGATGTTATGATACATTGATGGGTAGAAGTATTGCACTCTCATCGTAGTTCTATGGGCGCATACAATCATTATATGAAAAACGGGTTTTAAAGAATATCTTTTAAGAAAATAGATTTATTAAGGTCTCAAATCCATTCTTATTGTGGCGTTGATTCGAAAAAGTGGGTCCCTGTTGCAAGCCAATTGTTGAATAATTATAATTCATTATAGGCTCGAACACAGTATCTTGCCAACATTAACAAAATAAACATTACTAGAAGTCCTTTGCAGAAACGTATTAATTTAAAAACATCCTGTCTGCGGATTAATATTTAATCCTCCCACCTTAATTAAAATACACCTTAGTAATACACATCCCAAAAACAGGCTTGATTACATTTTCCTTTTTTTCCCCTAATACTTTTAGGGATAAAAGAAAAGAAAATTGGTAAATGTACTGAAAAAATAATCTTAAAGAATCCCAAAAACTGCTCTACAAGCCTAATGCATTTCTTTTATTCTATATGCCTTTGTTCTTATTCTTGTTGTTGTTGCTGTTGTTGTTGTTGTTGTTGTTGTTGTTGTTTTTGTTGTTGGTGGTGGTGGTGGTGGTGGTTATGGTATAACTGTATTATTGTGGTGGTGGTGGTGGTGGTGGTGGTGGTGATGTTGTTGCTGCTACTGTTATCGTTGATGTTTTTTGCTGTTGTTTTGCAGTTCGTTTTTTTAATGCCAAGAATTTGTTTTTGCTTAAACGATAAAGCATTCGCATATTAACAAGCTTTGAAAACATTTTTAAATCGTCATGTAATTCAAACAAACTTAGACACTTTGTAAATATATATATTATTTTTAAAAAATATGTTACCCAAGTCATTGTTAAACGTGTCTTTGTATTTAGAGCTCACGAACATGCACAAAAACAAAAAAAGAGCCAATAGAAACACACAGAGCTCAGGCGATTACCAGTTGCGTAATGAATTTGTTTGTCTTCAATAGTTCTGTGATATAGCTCGCCTCTTTCGCTGTCGTTGGATTCCCACTTAGGTCAACCTGAGTGAGGTCTGTGTCGTTCTGTGAACCGGAGAAAATACATAGTAGTAAATCATTTTAAACTATAAATAAATGCATTTCACACACTAAAACTAAGCTTCAATGAACGGTTTTGGTTCTATCTTAATTTAAGAAACGAATGGGTAAGGAAAATCTATGAAATCACGATAAATTTACCCTTTAACGATACTATTATTTTTATAACAATATATTTTTTTAATTAAGTAGTTAAATGCCTACAAAACGAGATAATGTTTGCCACTTTTTAAAAGTTCAACTTCTGTGTTTTAAGGAACATCATCACGCATTCAGTAATCGGACCATTATCCAAATAACCTCCAGTTATGATTATTTCAGCTTCCCTCTTCTAAATCCTATTTTTTATATGTGGCAAGTTTAAAAGACAACGGCAGATTGTTTTGCAGATTGTTTTGCTATATTTATATATCGTCAATAGGAACATGATTTAAACTTCAAAAGCTGAATAGTAGTGAATGTTCAAAATTATAAGTTTCCATAATAGGTGTATGTGAGGGTATTTTTGTACAGAGGAAACGAATCTCTTCTAGTTTATTGTCTTCCAGGTTTTCAGGGAATATCCTACACGGCACATGGCTCAAACTTGGCATTCGACGGTATATAAGATACCCCCCACACACCAAAAAACAACTACTACTACTACTACTACTACTACTACTACTACTACTACTACTACTACTACTACTACTACTACTACTACTACTACTACTACTACTACTACTACTACTACTACTACTACTACTACTACTACTACTACTACTACTACTACTATACTACTACTACTACTACTACTACTACTACTACAGCTACAACAAAAACAACAACAACAACAACAACAACAACAACAACAACAACAACAACAGCACTTAAAACAGCTTTGGGCCATATCGGGTTGGCTGGTGCATGCTGACCAAAGAAGCGCATTCCTTCTTTTCGAAGAATGGCCTCAACAGCATCACTTTAGCATGCAAACGAAGAAAAGGCGCATCATCATAACTCTGAGCGAGCCTGGCCATCACTTAGGACGCCCGTACCGATGGACTAACAACACTTACGAACCCACAAACTATCCTTTGAAATATACCAATTCAATATGAGACGGAACTTTTTCTCTTTCAGAAATGTAGATATTTGGAAGCCTGTCGGAGCCATTTGTTAGCTCCGAATCATATCACTGCAGTCTTTCAAAAAACGATCTTAGTGCCTGCGTGGCACTTAATTTGTCTTAGTTATAGAAAAACAAATCATTATTATTCTCTTTTTTAGACAGAGATGGTGTGCTGGGAAAATAGTTCGTATTATTATGACATCCACAGCTCAGCGTTACCTAGAAATTTTATTCCCAAATAGTCCATATTCATCATACTTAATACTTACCACAAGAGTTGTGAGAATAGCTTTGTATTCTTTTTGACTGAGTTTTTGCTCCCGAAGAGCCAGCGCTGTGGAGCCTATCTGCTTGAGGAAGCGGGAAGAGGGCGTCACCCTCAGTCTCTGGCACATCCGGCAGTAGGAGCCTGTCAAGGCCTCGCGGCTGTTCTTGAAAGTTACAGGACTCACTGCCAACAAAACAAGAAAAAGGGGGTGGGAGAACAATGCTAATATCATGTGATTTATGTATATATTCATGAAATTAATGATGGTCGCCTTCCTTTTGTGATTAGCATCAATTAAAGAAAAATGTAATGCATATTATATGTTACTATTGAACGCTTCCGTAATATCGATCAGGAAGTGTTCGTGTAAATTTAATTATTGCAGCATGGGTTCTCGTCTGGTTAGGTTTTTACACAGCTAATGGTAAGTTTTGTATCTAGAAATTATTATAAATGTCTATCAAAATATGAAAAGTATGTTTTGTTACAAATAATTGAAATTACATGTGTTGCAAGAATAGCACAATGATATTGTGACGCTGGAGAATGTGTTTGATGGTAGGAATTTTACGGAAACTGTTGGTCTATGATTGAACATGTATCTTCAACCAAAATTGACACTTAACGATAAAATCTGTAATTGGAAGACTAAGAGAGTGTGCTTTCGATTTAAGGAAACTATAATATTGTGAGTATGTGATATCCTCTGTCTCTCAAAATTAAAACCCAGCTCTTTATTTGGTGCCAAGAAGTCTTAGCCCTTGTCAAGTTCAATCAAGTTGAAGGGATATATTTTGCGTGAAAGTACATTCTGCAAAAAGGCAGCTAGTATGAAAAAATTCAACATCACTAAAATCTACAGTAGTAACAAAAATAGTGCTGGTTGCAACAACAAAAAAGCTTGGTGATATGCATATGAGGTCAATCTCATGCTATGGCACTACGGTGTTACTTAAAAAGTGTGTATGCCCAATGGGTCTGTTACACATTAGTATTGAATATCCTGTATAAGTCCTATCAATTGCGTTTTGAACTTACCAGCAATACTCTCATAGTTGAAGTCCGCTTCCGGATCAAAAGGTGACGGGGTTCTCGGCACTCGAGCTACAGTTGTCGCCTTGGAGCGAACTCGGCTGCTTCCGACAACATCCGTGCGAGCGGAAGTGACGTGTGTGGCCAAGAAAACTGCCCGACCTTCGAATTCCCCGTTGAGAGGGGTCTCCAGTACTCTCACGGTCCCCGAGCTACCGGCTTTACTCATGGCTGACTTTGGTGTTTGGTAGGCGGTTAGGCGAAGTATCTATAGTAACGCACGACCCACCCTTGTATCAGTCGAGGGGTAGATGTATTTTAAGGAATAGCTACTTCCAGATGACAGTTCACAATAGTACAGGTAGTTCAAGTGCAGTACTCCACATACTTGAAGCCGAATCATCTAGATACACAGCATGTTCTTTGCATGTTATTGTCTTCTAAACTCCGCTTGCCATTATTGTTTTGAGGACCTAATGAATTGTACAATGGTTTCAGAGAACTTTATGAATGAGAATAAGCTTAATGTATCATGACATTCAAATCCTATCCTAATGTGGGCTGAAAGTGTTTATACTGATTATATTTTAATTCAATTCAAGCCATTTTGTAAATTTTAGGTCTACATTGAACGGAGTAATTCCTGCACTAAAAATGTATCGTGTTTTTGGTGGGTCCATTCACCGTAAATTAATATGTTGGTGATGATTATGATGATGATGATGATGATGATGATGATGATGATGATGATGATGATGATGATGATGATGATGATGATGATGATGATGATGATGATGATGATGATTATGGTGATAGTAAGTGCTGCTGCTGCTGGTGGTGGTGGTGGTGGTGATTATAAAATTATATATACCTTATTTTCTTCCATGTTAAAATTTCAGTTTATAAATAATGACTTCGAAATTTACCGCGACATTTTTGCGCTCGTGTCTGCATTCTTGTACTGGGTCATTGAGAGCTAATCGTCTATTGTTGACTATACACTTATTGGTAATTGCACACCTCTCAGTTTACCATTAGGGCAAGTATTGATTACATGGTTAGACCTCAAGTTAAAGCATTTGCGTGATGTGAAAGGCTTATCATAAATATTTAAAACATAATTATTATTAGGGATGGAGTACTTTTATAATTGAATTCAATTCAGAGAATATATTATATAATTATATCCTATAAATTGTTATTAAGTATCTATAAAACCGTATTTTTTTTAAACATCGCTTTTGTTAATTGTGAAACTTTACTTTGACACACAAACGCGCGCGAGCAGCAAGCGTCAAAATGAGTTCAAACTAATTATGATAGTTTAGGTATGTAAAAGTGTACTCATATCATTATTCAAAATTTTAGTATGGGCAAACGATTTTACTTTGCAAATGTGTATAATTCTGTTTTTAATCATGTTTATGATGACAGTTTAAGTTTTTGTTTTTTTCCTTTGTCTTTGTTTTGTTCTTTTGTTGATTTGTTTTGTTGTTGCTGTTTTGTGTTATATGGTTGTTATTTATTTGTTGTTGTTTTTTTTTTAGTGAAAGATTGGTATTGATAGAGATTAACTGTTTATTGGTCTTAATCAACGTTTTAACAGTTAGGAAGAACAGTGCACTCCAAAAACCTCTACCATTGATATTTATAGAACTCCTTGCTAACAAACAGCTTCAGGTGTCTAATTGGCTAACGATTGGTCTTATTGAGGGAACAGCCAGGAGTAAAGACCCCCGTCGCACTCTTTACGGTGCTAAATTATTCACAATTGTCCACAGAGCCAGTAGCTTTTCTTAATCGGTACATGTACTTAGGAGTTCTCCTTTTAGGCTGTGGTTTTTAATAGAATCCAATATTGACCACAAAGGCTGTAAACCTTTTCTGTTGAATTGACTTATAGCTTTAACACAACACATGGGTTAACAGAAAAGAGTGGATTCAAGTGCGGGTACCGGAACAAAATAATGCTATTGTTGCACCAATCTATACAAAGCACATGTTTGTATAGCCTCAAAGAATGCAAAGAAAGGAGAATATAGAATCCCATGAAAATAATTATACTGAAGGTCGATCCTTTATTCGGGCTTGATGACAAAGGAAAAAATGGGTATAATGTGTTTGTCAACTCTAAGTAGCGTCGTGAAATTTTTATACAAAGTGAATTATAAAGGCTCCCAATGCGAGAGGCTTCTTTCGTTATGGCAGCTTAGAAAGAGAATGGCGAGATAGAGGCGAAATATTAAGCTTCCATTTTGTTATGAAACGTTAAAAGTTTTGGTTTTATAAGATCTATAGTGTTTGTGTCGGTAGTAATTTTTTTTTGCTTTCCTTTTAAGATTCTACGGTGGCATTTGGTGGGGGCATGAATACTTATACTGTTGAGCCGTATATTATTGGGGAGAAAAATACTATTTTTAGCATAACATAATTTTGTGAGATACTAATTGGGACTTATCGTCACTGCTTACTAAAAAAAACTTTTTTTTTCTCCTCTGAATAGTCTTCTCCAACATAATTCTACTATATTAATGATCGTTATACATACAAAATTATGGTACTTATTCTATATTAATGATCGTTATACATAAAAGTTATGCTACTTATCACATTTTTTTTCTTTTTGCTGAAACTGACGTGGAAATGAAAATGCATGTATTATTACAGTGTTTTCATAAAACCTGAGTTTTTTAAATATCTTTCAGATGATTTTAATGCTTCTTGGTGTGTACATTTTTTTATTGTTTTTGTGTTGTTGTTGTTGTTGTTGTTGTTGTTGTTGATGTTGTTTTTGTTGTTGTTGTTGTTTTGTGTATATTTTTATTTAGTTTAATAGGATATGTCGTGGTCACAATAACTATGGTGTTGTATAGCAGCGAACTGTTGGACGCTCGTTATACAGCTGCAAATAAACGACACCTTGAAACTAAAGGAAAAAAATTAACACAATCACAATATTTTTTCATGTTTTTTTCCACTCCTCTTAAAATATAAGTACTTTTAAAACAAAAGTAAAAATCCGCAATTCTTGAAATAAATATATTACATTCACTTTTAAAGCAAAAGGAAAACTCCATCAGTTCACAGAAACAATAGAATCACAGGTACCACAGCTAACTCTACTGGCCTTTAATCTCCAACCTACAGTTACGCCACAAATCTAAACAGAGGAATTATCACCACCGCAATCTAAGTATGGCAACTTAATCTGTTATGAGAACAAGGCGAAATTTAAAGCCAGCCCAGCTAGTGGATAATCCGATTCAACACATTGGACGTCATACTTATAAGCTTTAGCCTGTTCCCTACGGCCGGTCAAGTCTCTGATCTTTTTATTCCAACACCTTTAGTTTGAATGATCGAATGTCACTATGGACAGTGTTTCTATATATATATATATTTCCCAAGCTGTCCACATTGCTGCTTCGACTCAGAGTCTCCTGGAGATTCCTAACGCGAAGAAGATTTAGATTTGTGTGCGGTGCAGAAATTTATTAGGTTTAGTGCGTCGCGTAATTAAGCCAGGCTTGGTCAAGCGGCAATAAAGTCTGTTGGGTCGATGATAGTGTAAGAGGCGCTGTGGTCGTCAGCCTTGAAGGTCATCGTGCTCTTAGTACGAAAAAGTAATGATGGAATATTTATGAGTCCCGGGCACTGATATTGGACAATGTTTTTGCTTAACTTCCAAGCGCTTGAGAGAACTCATCCACTATTTTATTGCACACGATCCATAGCCCATGCATTAGTAAAAATCGCCTCAGTGTAAACACTTAGTGTCAAGCCATGTTGGTCTCAGGGGAAAACTGGCGCAAGTGGTTTTGGAGTTGGTTTAAAGTCCAACATCAGCACTAACATGCTATATTGTGGACATGCCCCAAGGCTGATGTTTGACAATTGTATGTGCTGCCACACACGAGACAGAGCAGGGATACCATGACTTCTGTCTTAGCCGGTTACATTAAACTAGCACCGACCCAACCAGTAGGAGCAAAACCGCCAGGGCTCGAACCACGGACCTTTTGCGTAGGAAGCCGATGTTCTATCCCAGGGCCACTGCGCCCCGGCCCAAGTGGTAAGCCTGTGTCTCCCAAATAGGGAGTCTTGGTTGCCGTTTTGAGTCCCACAATCAGTCAATAGTTTTTAAGTCCGATTTCGTGCTCTACTGGTTGGGTCGGTGTAAGTGTAATGAGACCGGCTGAGACAAGAGTCCAGGTCTTCCTGTCATGTCTATGTATGGCAGCACTTTAAATTGTCAGACGTTATTCTTGAGGCCCTCTACAATATAGTCTTGCTGATGACATCAGACGTAAAAAAAAAACCAACGCATCTTAACCTGATAGTCTCTGCCTGGAAAGGATCCACTGAGCTTTCCCAAGACCTCCAAGTAAATCACCGCTAACGTATGGAACCAAGGGCTCAATGAAGCGCGATAGGGTTGTTCTAAATCTAATGATCTTAGAACAACACTACGAGTAAACACCGACGACCTCTATAAATCTTAATCTAGATCTAGATCTAGGTCCGTTCTCTCCGGTTCTTACTGCTTAATTGAATTATTTGAGATAATAGGTCAGCTCTACCAGGGTACATGCACCAGCGCGCAGTGCGCAGTGTGCACTACTAAAACTTTTTTTTTTCATTTTCTATTTAATTGCTTTGTTTTATCTTGTTTGTCTTTTCCTTTGGTGTGTGTGTGTGTGTGTGTGTGTGTGTGTGTGTTTTTGGGGGTGTTTTTTTGTTTTTGTTGATGATGGTGTTGGCGGTGTTCCTATTTTTATTAGTTTGTTGATTTATTGTTTATTGTTTTTGTTTTTGTGCGTGTATATGTTATTTTGTTGGTTTTTGTCGGGGTTATTTTTTGTTTTCTGTTTGTTTGTTTGTTGTTGGGTTTTTTTTTTTGTTGTTGTTTTTATGGTGGGGGGGGGGGGTAACTTTACCATTAGTATACAGTGTTGCACATGGAGACTATTTGAGGCAAGAAGAAATATTGCACACAAAAAATAGCAAGTACAATTATTCAGTACCAATGAATTCAGCGTTGTGTGGGCCTTCATATTTCACATTAAATAAAATGAAGTACAGCCTCTGCGACAGTTTACAAACCACAACACTCCTCTATATGTCGCTGACATGCGTTGAGTGTCAAAATAAAAGACCACCATGTCGATGTCCTTTAGTTTACGTAGACGCTTTACGTAATCAATCTGAGATCAACGATTCACCTTCCACTGGAACTCATGAACTGTCCTGGTGGCCAATATTGCCAAGTTCCGTTGTTCTGGCACCTTAAGGGAGACTTTTATTGGTCAAATCTAGTAATCTCCGGCTTAACGTAAATCCGGCATATCCTTGGTCCTGATTCTAGCGGGCATGCGTCTTTCCCCGATGGAGCGCTTACAACATACGTCGAGAAATTATTAGGTTTCCAGGGCCTAAATGGCTCTCGGAGATTATGGCTGACATCTAGTGATTTCAAGCCCGGTGTAGCACGCCTCACTGACTCATCGACCAGCGCAACTCAGTGTCCACCTGACGTCCGCCATAGATAAGCCTACTCTAGAGTGTTTTTGGCGGCCGCCAGGTGGACTCTGAGTTTCGCTGGCGGATTGGTTAGTGTGGCGTGCTACATCGGGTTAGTCTACTCTTGCATTGGCTAAGCTAAGTCGAGGCGTCGTTTCTAACCGAACAATGTTAGTGTTACTTTGACCCGCGCAATTTTTTTATGAAAGAAAATGACAATGTCGTCATTGAGCTTTTCATTCTCATTATAGACTTAAAAAGAGCAGCATTCTCGATCTTAGTGAAAACGATAAAAGAGTTGTCATACATGTTAACCTTTTCAATTTTCGCGTAGAGCTCTTCTGTATATTTATCATTTATTATTTTGATTATTTTATGCATGTTGTTGGTTAGTCTATTGTTTGCTAAAAGTAAAAGGCAAAAGCAGTCACCTAAGATTATAAGAAAATAAAATTATTGTTGTCGGACACTTCATTTCTATCAGGAGTTTCTATATCTAAGCTTGCTTATTCTTCAGAATTTGTCAAGGCTGGTCTTTTGTCGGATTTCTTTCTGATCTATTGCTGTAGAAAAATCCGACAACTAGAATACAGCAATGATTTTTTTCCCAACAAAGTGAACAAAATGTACAAGAGTATCGTTGATAAAATAATTGTAAAAAAGAAAAATTCCTGATGACATTTTTACTCTCTCTCTCTCTTTCTCTCTCTTATCTATCTATCTATCTATCTATCTATCTCTCTCTCTCTCTCTCTCTCTCTCTCTCTCTCTCTCTCTCTCTCTCTCTCTCTCTCTATCTATCTATCTATCTATCTATCTCGTGGCCTCAATATATCTATCTATCTCTCCGTCTTCCTTTCCGTTTCTCTATCAGTCTCTTGTTTTGGATCACAACTGCTCCTCTTGTATCCAACCAAATCTCTATAATGTACCTGTTAAAGTAATTGCTTGTCTGTTCTCGTTTTTCTCCTTTCTTTCTCTCTCTCTTAATCATCTCTCTCTCTCTCTCTCTCTCTCTCTCTCTCTCTCTCTCTCTCTCTTTCTCTCTCTCTGGGGGGCGCGTGGTCCAGGGGTAGAACATCGGCTTCCGACGCAAAAGGTCCCGAGTTGGAATCCTGGCTGTTGCGTTCCCTACTGGTTGGGTCGGTGTCAGTATAATGTGGCCGGCTGAGACAGGAGTCATGGTATCCCCGCCCTGTCTCGTGTGTGGCAGCACATAAAAATTGTCAGACGTTCGTCTGCGGGTCCGTCCCCTCGTATATGGTGCTGCTGTTGGACGTTAAACCAACCCAACCTCTCTCTCTCAATTGATTGGCTGCAGCGATATGGATGAAGTATCTCCTCACCAAACTTATAGGTCGTCATAATGTGACCTTCAACGTTCAGGCTGGTACCTCTTGGCATTATGGCCTCTGAAACGCCATTATGGAGGCATAAAGCTTAAAGAAAAGGAGGATCTGATTGAAGAAGTAAAACGCTGGTTTACTACGCTTGGCGTCAAATTTCACAGAGAGGGTGTACATGTAATAATTATTTTTATTGTTGGTTTTTTTTTTCATGCTGAATGCATCGATCGCCATGAGAACTATGTTGAAAACTAGCTCAGCGTTTGTTTTTGTTTTTAATAATTTGTACACATTTAAGTCATCTCCACATAAAACCTTTTTTCTTCGATATGCTTTGTCAGTACTTTTGAGACGCATTTCGCATGCCTTTTTTTTTTTAATTTCATTATGAGTCATGAACGCCGCATGACGATTTTTCATGTCAACAAAGGTACCAGAAGTATACAGAGAGGGTAGACAGTTTGAAAGGCCATTCACGTGTTTAAAAATTGTATACTGATGAAATATGCTAAAAAATGTGCCGTCTGGCATGACAGATATATTATTTTAACATTAGCCTACAGTGGTTCATATCAGTATCGATATTCGCTTCACAGCAATTATCGTTCTTGAACCCTATAAATCAATTTCATCCCAAGAAGCAGAGAAAGTTAAACAGGATGTATCACATAAGATAAACACTTTTTTCAATAAATGGGCTCCTTTTCCAGATTCTTTTAATGTCCTGTCGCCAAATAAGATGCGTCTAGGGAACCTAGAGGACTAATAAAATGAAAAGAGAATCTTACATGATAAAGTAGACTTCTAATAAATATTTCTGCTTTAAAATAATAGGGAATATCAGGATAGGACTCTTAAAGTCAGATAAATAGAGAAATATTAAGGTTTTTTGCCACATACTATTTCGGCCTGGGTATTTATAGTGATGTTAAGAGAATACTCATTGTGAAGATTATCAGCTTATATGTCACTCAACAGTGAAAGGTTAAGTAAAAATCCAGCAAAGACCCTTGAATACATGTACAAAGTAATCCGTTGTTTATATTTTTGCAATTTGTTAAGCAAAAACAAAGATTATTTTTTTTGCTGATAAACAGCAAAAATGTTTTTTTCTTATAATATTCATAACCCAAAACTTGCAATAAAGAGCAAGATTTCTTTTCATTTAATAGAGTTTAAAACCATATCTAAACATACAAGAAATTGTTTTTAACGTTTACATAAATTTTGTTTGATGCCATTATAAAACAAGTCAAAATACGTGTACAAGCACCAGATCTGGTCTTTTCTGTTCCAATAATGATAACAAGAAAACAACATATGTAGAGACATAACATTATATAAACAAAAAACATTGTTTAGGAAAGAATGTGAAGAACAGTTCACAAGTTCAATATCATAATTATGGTAAAGGTTCTTCATAGAAGATAAAGGAATGTGTCTGTGTGTATATGAGGTATTGGTGTAAAAGAGATGGGAAGCAGACAATGCAAAGGAAAAAATAAGATGACTTGTTAACATGATGAAATGTATAATTGTGTTTCACAAAGGTTTGTAAAATATCTAAATAAAAAGCAAGGCAATCAAAGGGAGAGAGAGAGAGAAAGAGAGAGAGAGAGAGAAAGAAAGAAAGAAAGAAGAGGGGGGGGTACGGGGGAGGGGGAGAGGGAGGGGAGTCGAGAAAGAGATAGAGAGAGAGAGAGAGAGAGAGAGAGAGAGAGAGAGAGAGAGAGAGAGAGAGAGAGTGAGACAGCGAGACAGAGAGAGAGAGAGAGAGAGAGAGAGACAGACAGACAGACAGACAGACAGACAGACAGACAGAGACAAACAGACAGACCGACAGACAGACAAAGAGACAGACAGACAGACAGACAGAGACAAACAGAGATAGATAGACAAAAAGAGAGAAATGTATATTTATGAGTGTGTGTAGGAGGAGGGGGAGGTGGTTCATGTATAATGAGGAAAGTGGTAGGCCTACCAATAACAATAAGTGTTATGATAGAATGGCATGGAAAGCCATTTTTAAAGAATTCTATGAAGTTTATAAAAAGGATCAAGGACCTTAGAGAAGGCCAGTCGGTTTGTGTGATTTCATCAAATCATCCAATAAAACAAAAACAAAAAACATGTAGGCCTACTCTGACTTAAAAAGTGCATAGCTTTTTGTGCAGAGTGTTCCCAAAATCTTTTTTCTAATTTTATATCATAAAAAGGCAGTTCGTCAACAATTTTATCATATTTGACAGTATGAAAGTTTTGGATTTCTAATGTTGAATGATAATTTTTAAGGCCTATGTCAATAGTCATTTTTTTTATTACAATTGTATATCAGCTTCTCATTTGCAACTCCTCCTTGTGACAGATAGATGTATTTTAAAGAACATTGAACAACAATTCAATGCCGTGAATGTATACTCTATGCTGCTGCACCACATACTGTTCTTACATCGTGACCTTCAATCTCACAGCTAGTCTGTGAACCACAGTTTAATGAAGCTTAAAAGTATTTGTACAGCAAGAAGTTCCTCAGCTTTTCCGGCAAGATCGTCAGCTGGTGCACTTGATGGATAGGTGTACTTCTGAGAATGCGATTCCTGCTTAACTCCATCAGCGTGTGCAGTCTGGGCATTCGCCACACTCGAACGTGACCCTCACAACTAGAGCTGGCAAGGTGACCACCATCTTGAGTGAAGCTCAAGTTAAGAACTACTGGGTATCCAGGCGCTGTGCGAGGTATCTCTTCCTGGCATAGCTCAGACATTCTGATTTTGTGCATTACATTTAAGTCTTCAGAGTTATAGATACTGATGTCAAAGTTCCGCATTCCAACAGCAAGAAAAAGTCCATCTCGGCTATATCGCACACAATCAATGGCTTCGTCAACTTCTACAACCAAGCTCACTTCCTCTGTGTCTATATTGAGGAGTTGCAGATATTTGTCTCTTGATCCAAAAGCAATACATTCATGGGGAGTTCTCGGATTAAAGTCAAATGCTTCACTAGAAGACAGAACTGACTCGGTCTGTGTTGTAGATATGATGCGATATTTCTCCAACTTGAATTTTTTCACAATAAACAAATAACCACTGACAGAACTTACAGCTATAAATTTTGAATCAGGTGAAAATTTGCAGGCCACTAGACCAGACGCAAATGTGGTCGGAATGAAACCTGGACAGACCTGATGACACCGAAGAGAACTCTCGCACGTCATTGCAAAGTCCAGAAGATACGACTCCAAGAAATAGACACCCATGCCGCGCTTGAGGCAGGCTAAACTTACGCCATTATTGGCTATTGCACAGGATACATGCACAGCGTTGGTTATGTCACGGCTGCGGGAGTAGATGGGATCACCTTGCTTCGTCATGACGACAACTTCTCCTGTTCCACAGTAGGTGACAAGCTCACCCAATGGGTGTGGATGCACTTTGGGGAACACTGTAGAACTGGTACGGTGGAGAATACTGCAATCTAAATGATGAAGGAGGAAAATTGAAAAAGATATTGTTTTTAATATTCACCTACAAAACATCTTATGTAAATTGTTTTTGTGAGTAGGAAATGCTTCTCCTATCAAAATCATGTTTCACAATGTATTGAAAAATATCTTCAAACAAGCAATTAGATGCTGCTTCATTCATCACAATCAGCATACTGTGGTACAGGGTGTACCTAAACTTTGTTTGTTCTTTATATCCTCAAGAAGCAATTTTGTTGAAAATTTCTTAAAATTCTCCATGTTACACAACAGATAGCATTCCAGAAAAATGTAAAACATCTTGAATCTGGTCTTTTTTTTTATTCGGATATATTCTTTGTCTATTCTTAAAGAATAGAGCATGCTTTTAAATTGAATAAAAGTGAGTTCTGTGCTTAGGTAAATGAGTGTGCATTGTTGTATTATAAATTAAATGATGCGAGGAATTTTTTATAAAAAAATTAGTTGAGATAAGACAGAGATATTATCAGGTTGTTGTCATTATCTTTCCTAACAGTTTTTTTTGTTTTCAAGTACTTACCGATGTTTTCTGGGTCATGCAGATTTAACACTTGAACACGTCCATTCAGAGTATTAGGCACAGCTGTCCATAAACCATTGCGAGGCCTAAATGCTGCAGTTGTGGCAAATAGTTGGTCATCCCTGAATCGCACAAACTGAGCATCACACCACCAGAACCAAGTACCATCATCCACTCCTCTCACTGGGAAATGTATTAAAATAATGGAAAGCTGCGTGTTTAGTTTTCAGGTTTTCCTGTATTATTATAATTGTTTATCTAGCATGTTTATGATATTTTGTAAGTTCATATAGATTTTTGTTAATATTTAGAGCTAGTTTTAATATTTGATCCATAGTTAAAGGTTTAACATGATTTTATCTGAGAGGGGTATTAATGGTGCCAAAACAATTTTTAAAAGTTTTTTTGAGTCATACCGTAAAACACTTTAAAAATGATCAGTTAAAAAAATTTCAATTTCAGGTACTAAATTTAATATACCTTAAAACGCCAAAAATTTAACAGTTTCTGGTGAAAATATGAAATATCTATCATTTGTGGCCTACAAACTATTTGAACAAAGATAATAAAATAAAGATTTGTTTTCATTAAGGGCACATAAAATATGTAATCAACATTGTCCTGTAGAAGCCATGAATAATGAGTTAAAGAAAAACATGTACGTATAAACTGATGTTAGTCTAAACAATAAAACTTGTAATAAAGGGTCTACTTACTAAGTTTGTCTGGTAAAATGTGCAAATCAACAATCAAACCATTTTCATTTGATGACCATTTATCTTTATCCAAATGGGTGTAATATGTAATAGGATAACATGGCTTTGAGAGATGTTGTTGCTTCAAAATGTTTTTAATCGTGAGGGTTGATAAATCACCACCCATGTTTTGTTTTGGTCCTCTAAGAATAAGAGCAGATGCAGATAGACAGCTTTGTTTTTAAGACACGCATATAATTACTGTTTAGATGTGAAATGGAAAGTTCTCAAGGCAACAGGGCTGCTCTCAGACCATAGATTCGCAGTTTTATCATTCAATGCAGCTCAAAATGCACAACTTATACAGTTAAAGACTACGTTAACACTAAGTTTGTCAGCCATCATGTAGCTAAGTATAAACAAATCATAACTCTAGAGCTACTAAAAAATAGTACATGGTTGTTTTCGAACTTTTCACTGGTTTTCATATTCTGGCTTGATACTTTACAGGTGAGTGAAAATTTGCAAATATTTCGAATTTTTGCAAATGTGATTCAAACAGATAAATTTAGACAATTTTATGGAAAAGAATATTTTTTATCCGAGAACAAATATAAATTGAATTTACTAGTTTTGTTTTGTTAGAAAACATGGCCACCACCGAGCCGCAGGCAGTACCTGACGATGATGATGACTGGCTGTATGCAGGTATGATTTTGCAAAGTTCTTTTGAAATTGTTATTTTGAAATTGGTGGATAATATCGGCTATAGGTTCAAAAATAGTTCCAGTACTAAATCTTTGACCCAAAGGTATATTCCTCAAGGATCTAGAATAGTCCTACATGGTTAGAACTTAGGTGGCCAAAAATAGACTACTGGATTCTAATCTAGATCTAGATCTAGATCAAGTCTAGGTAACTCTTTACCCACTGCGGTCCCATCTCCCTCAACATGGGCGGTCATCTGTTACTTAATTAAGAGTTAAAATGTAATTATAGCATCTAGATCTAGAATCTACATCTAGATCTAATAAAATCTTGAAGGAAACAGCAAATCTTTTTCAATTTAGACTGAACTACTTAAAAATTGCATGCATGATTCGGTCTGCCAAATGGTGCATGCAGTAATAAATGTTACTGGAGGCACTTAATGTTTTGTCTTTAATTGCGCCCTTAGAATCAAAGTCTAGATATAGTCAAAATCAATCCAATCACCTTCTCCTCAAGGTTATATTGAATATGGTCATGGATGATGTAAACAGTCACAGTGACGGGACCACAGTGGGTAAGGAGTACCTAAACCTTAGTTGGGAGTGTCAAACTGTTGCATGCACATTTAGATCCAGATTATACATTTAGTTTCTGTCCAAATTTTGCTGTTCTTGCCAAAATTTAACTTAAATTGAATAGCTTAGACTGAAAGCCTAGTATTGTTGTAAACTCCTTACCCACTGCGGTCCTGTCTCTGTTAACAGGGTGGCCATATTAGATTGATTAAAAAAACAACTATAAGAGTAAAAAATGATTTACTTTTGCTTTTGGTCTACCATTATGGTGCAGTAAATTACAAATGGTACTGGAGCAGGGATGTTACGGAAATTTATGAAATTACTTAATGAAATATCATTTGGGTCCCGATCCTCAAGAAATTCTTTTATCTGACTCTTGAGTCCCATGTCCGGAAAACTTTTTCCCCGGTAATTACGGAAAGCTGGTGACGCTGCCTGTTTTTTTTTCTGAAAAAGAAATGCCTGTTACTATGTGCCTTTCAGCCTTCAGTCATCAATGCATGTACAAAGCCTAGATCCACAGTCACACAAGGACCATAAGGTTTTTTCAACTGGCTTATATGGAAGTTAACCTCTGAACCCAACTAGCACTAGTAGCAGTTAACAGGCGATTTCGTAGGTCACACCTCGCATACTTGGGCGTAATTGGGAAACTAATAAAAAATATCTAGAAACAAATTTATATAAGTCTGTTTTATTGACAAGGTTTAGGACTTTAAAATGAATCCAAGAATCATGCATAACTAGGAGTAATGGGGTGCGAAAAGCAGAAATATTAGGTGTCTGGTTCTATGCGCATGCATATTTCACAGACAGTGTGCTGGGCTTGGCAGGCCAGGTTGACAAGTGATTGATCGCCGATTTGCCCATCGTCTGCGGGTGCCTATTGCTAACCCTGAGAGCAAACTAAAGGGCCACAATTGTCGTATGTTATGCAACCGTGATATATATTTATGTTATTTTCTTTTTCAGATGAAAAAGAGAAAGAGCAGGATAAAAAGCCAGATGTATCTGAACTAAATCAGAAGTAAGTTAAAACTTTTCAGCAGCATTAGCAGTCTAATTGTGAAATCTGGTATCTTACATTTATTTCTCTCTAACAAAACACTTATTAAGGTAGAAGAATTATTGTGAATATAAATAAGCATATGAACAAACTTATTTTAAGATCCCTTTTTTTTTATGTCAAAAGGTCTGCTTTGTTTATAATGTCAGTTTGTATGTTTTCTATCATGATCATATACTGCTATCAGGTTACTTAAGTTGTATTGTGTTTACTTACCTAATACGGACCATCAAAATTGATGTGCCTTTAAAGGACAAATAAAATAAAATCTTATGTTATCTTAAAACCAATAAATCTTAAGTCAATTTTACTTTCTTTCTATTTTCTTCAGAGTAAAAAAAGAGAATGAAACTGAACCTGGAGAATTAGAGGTAGGTCAAATCAGTGGAGTCCTAATCATTAATGCAATATTAAAAAGCATTGCTATCTCAACTCTTCTCATTTGGATTACCATACATGGCACAAGTAATGTACTGAGCCTCCATGTAGATAATACATGACGGACACAAACGCGCCTCTTTGCCTTTAATTGGCGATAGCTTTTTTATGTTTCTTTTTCTGTCATACCTCGAGGTGATAAGATAAGTGACGTTGAAAAGAAATGTTTTTGGGAAATCGGTCGTTACTTTCACCTATCAAGACCATGATTCTCATGGAGGGAAAAAACATAGTCACATCCTAAGTTTGCATTTATAACATCTTATCTTTTTTTTTTTTTTTGCCCCAGGAAAATGCCAATGATGAAAATGGAATTTCAGAAAATAAAGACAATGCCTCTGTCAATTCTGAAGATGACGATGATGACGAAGATGATGTACAAGTCACAATTGGGGACATACGAACATGGACTGGAAGCGAGTAAGTTATTTATTTGCATATATATTCTTACCCCACCATTATAGATGGGAAGCAAATCAATTACCATAGAAATGTGTTAATGAGTAACTAAATTAAAATTCATTAGTTAACTCTTTAAACCCGAGCGACTGGTAAAATCACAAAGTATGACAGAAAACTTTAAAAAAAAACACCCTCTCTCCATTTTTAGATCTTTCTAAAACCCTCTGTCAAAACATGGAATGGGCATGCGGATTTAAAGAGTTAAGAATAATATTATTGGTTTAAACTTTACTGTGCCTCCAAAACATTTTTGTGGAAATTAATTTTTTCCCTTGCTTATCTCCTCGAAGTGTTTAGCTTGGTTCTTTCCTGCACAATTAAAATCCAAGCAAGATATTATTTAATGTGATGGATTATAAAAGCCTTGCCCATAAATAATACAACATCAGCCTCAATGATCTAGCAATCACCTAAGTTTTTAATTTTGATTGCAATACTTGACTAGCATTTGCAATTTTAAACTCCATTTTTTATATGTGTATTGGGAGGAACCTGATGCTTGGTCTAGCCATTGCATGGTATGTTTCAGGGATGAGAATTGTATGTAAATTTATGGTATTCTTGCATATTTTTCTTTCAGTACAACGCCCCGAAATTTGTTTAAGAGTGGGCAGAACTATCCAAAGACAGCTGCAGGTAAGACTTTGCTTCCTAGGCTTCACAGTGGCAAGTTCTCTGTAAGTCAGTTGCTCAGAGAGAATAACCTTGTGATGATATTTTCATTGATTTTTCCTTGTAAAGCATATATTTTGACTTGCTTTTTAAATTAATATGAATTTTTTGGGTTTTTTTTTTTTTTAGAGAAAATACGAATAAACCCATGAATATTGGCAACTTATGTTTTCTTTAATGGCATGCTAAATAAGTTGCCAATGCAACAGGATGCTAGGAATTGTAAAGGAATTTTATTAACACTCCATGTGTAGATTTTTTTTTTTTTAAACATTTAACAGACTTGCAGATCTTTTGATTATTTGTTGCCATCAATGTATTCATTTAGAGTACCACTCAATTGGAAGTTAAATTGCTTTTTGTTTCACTTGATCTGTTGGTTACAATTTTTCATGCAGAAATTTCTGTAAGCCACTTTTTATGAGTTTTAATTAGGGTGTCTGGTGTTTTTTTAAATCTTATCTGAATCGCTTCTTGAAAAGTTTTGGCTTAGCTTAATGTCATTGTAACTTGTTTTTCATGGCTTAGTAGAAGATAAAATTATGTATATTGATTCTAATTAAGCGATTGTTTGTCTTGAGAAAGTACTACTAGTTACTAGTATTGCAAATCATCTTTTTTTTTAATCCATTCACATTTTTTAGATAACTTCTGTTATTGTCTGCTTTCATATTCAATGTAACTCTCTGCACTTTTTTTTATTTCTCACTTAATAACTATCTATTTATAGCCACCCCTGCTAAGCCAGCTGCACCAGCAAAAGGTCTTGACATCGAGGCAGTCGGAACCATAAATGGAGTGCCCACTTATGACTTTGATATGACTACTATCAACACTGAGGACATGCCATGGAGAAAACCTGGTGGGGATTACTTAACAGTGTTGTAATTTTTTTTTTTTATTATTATAGAAATTTTGCGGAAATTTAGATACAATTTAAGTACTGATATATGTCTTTGTGATAAAAAGATGCAAGGCGTTACTGCATATTTTTCTTTGAAATTTGAGTGTCAAATGAAATCTGTTTACCCCCTTTCTCGATTTTGATTTGATGTTTCTGTATATATACTATGTGAAAATCCCTATGGCCTTATTCTTTTTAAGATACATTCTTGCCTGTGATAAGATTCTAAAAGATCATATATATCTTTCGCAAGGAAATTTGCGGTTTGCAATCAGGCACTTTTTAACTTCTCCATTTGTTCATTTCAGGTGCTGACATAACAGACTATTTCAACTATGGCTTTACCGAGGAAACTTGGAAAGCTTATTGTGAAAAGCAGAGGGTTCTCAGGCTTGAGGCTGGAAACACACTAGCTACAATAAGTGCTCTTGGGGCCAACACTGGAAATATTACTCGCTTGCCTGTGGTATGTATTGCCATGGCAAATACCAGTCCTAGACATTGGTACCAGAATGAAGACAAAGTTGTTTTTTTGTTTTTTTTTTTAATAGCAATATGTATCTTGTTTACCTTCGACCAGAGACACATGATTGAAGCACCTTTAAACTCTCACAGTAATTTTTTTTATCTCTTTGACTCCAATTGTTTCAATAGTGGGAAAAGTTACAAAATTATACAATTAACATTTTGATTTTGTTTAGACCTTATTGCATAAAAGTATATGTTAATTTAATGCTTGTTGTTGTGAAGGTACTTGCTTTGCTGATTTTGCATTCACTTATCTTTTCAGATTTTCCATTCTTTATTTTATTCTGAAACCAGCACTGAATAACAAAATCAGATATTGGGAAGAGTTTAGTGAAAACTTGGTTTAAAAATTAGTAAAATCTAACGGAGAAGTGAACATTGAACTCATTCACCCTTTGCAGTAGACTTATGGTGACGCTATAATGAGAGAAATTTGTTATATTCCATGTACTCATTGTGTGCATCTGCTTTTTCCAAGCATTCACATTCGCATTCAACCAGATACTATTAAAGTGTTCCTTTTATCCATAATTTAATTATTTCTTTTAAATTCTTTTTAGGTACATAATGTGGTCCCCTCACAGCTCAGTAAGTTGGTTGTTTTCCCTCATATATGTTATTTCCCATCACTTTAAAAAATCTTTTTTTTTTAACCATTGCTTTAGCTTCTTTTTAGAATAAGCTTTTTGGTCTTTTAGAATTTAATAACAAACTATGTGCTCTTAGTCTTTGCATTCTTTTTTAAATTTTTTTTAAAAATCAGCTACTCTTTGATTTTTAAATGGCTAAAACATAACTTGATATGACTTAAATCAATCACAAGCTAAGGGACAATGGGATTAGCACATTTTTATGTGGAAAAACTCCATAGTTAATCTCAACTCTTTTTGGTTCTCTTTCTCCCTTTCATCAATATATATAAACTGTCAGAGATTGCATAAAGAGGAAGAAACAAAGACCAATCAAGACTGAATGCTTTTGTTTATTTCAACAGGTGCAGTTACAACCAAGAACTCAGCAGTTGGATCAATATCTACTTTGGGCAGCTCAAATACTAACAGTAACAGCAACACTAACAACAATACAGTCATCACAACAATCGGAGTGATTGGAACCATTGGAGGAACCAGTAGCAGACGCAAAGAAGACCATCGAGATCAGCCCATGCCTCCCATCGCTGGCAATGTGTATGGACATTTCTTTTACTTTTTTTTTTTTTTAATGTGGCCTTTTAAGTTAAGACATTATTACTTTTTGATTAGGTTCCTGGTGTAAACAAATGAAGTGGACATACATTTACTTAACACAATTTTTTTTTTTTTATGTTTTAAAATTTCTTGTCAATGTAGTGCACTTTTAATTGTGTTAGTATGGAAGGAAAATATATTATAGGTGTGTCATGACATGTTAATAAAGAGACCATCACAAAAAATATTAGTAAAAATATATCGATTTTATTCTTTCAAGTTTCGACTTCTATTAGCACTGCTATTTGTAAAGCAGGCAAATAATCATACTTATAATAATAAAAATTTACTGTGAAGACTCTCCTCTTTAAAGGAAATATTTAATTTTTCTTTTAATTTCTAACCAACAGAACCATTCCAGTGAATTTTAACCAGCCTCCTCCAACAATACCAAATACAAATGTTCCCCCTCCAGGTATGTTTTAATTAATGCATTATGCTGTATGTTTTAGTGGAGTGTAATTTTGTATGTTATGTAAAAAAACAAAATGATATGTCGAAGATTCAACTATTCACATAGTATTATTATCACTGTTAGCGCTTGTATTTGTATACCTATGGACATGTATGTTTTGCATTGAGGTGAGTTTAACACACAATCTTTTCTATTTATCGTTTCAGGCATTTCAATACCTCCACCTTTTTCTGGTCCCCCTCCCAATTTTGATCGTAAGTGAAGTAATAATTATGCATACATAATTTGACATGTCTACTTTTTGAATAATTGGCATTTTGAATAACAAAACAGTTAAAGTTAAAATTGTTATGTTAATCTTTACATTTTCCCCTCATTACTTGAATAATGCACGATCCATCAGGTCTTATTTGTCAAACTTTATAATTAAACATGCTTCCTTGACCTATTTCTTGTCTAAAATAAGGCCTACTCCACAACTTTGATATTTTAGAAATGAGATGTGGAAGTTATGCCACCTAGATGATTAGTTGCTAGTCAAGTTTTTGTATTTTTATAATTAACATTTAAGAAAGAAACTTTGAAACTTCTAGTAGACAATTAGTTGACCTATTTCTTGTCTAAAATAAGGCCTACTCCACAACTTTAATATTTTAGAAATGAGATGTGGAAGTTATGCCACCTAGAAGATTAGTTGCAACTCCTCTTGTGACTTTAATTTGGTCAAGTTAACTGCAGGCACTCAATATCTTTGGTAGATATCTCAATTCAATGGGTTTGGACATGAGGATCTCTATTTCATGTTATGGTTGTTTTTGTCTATCTGATGATGAAAAACTCAAGGCAACAAAATGACTAGTTATATTGCAGTCTCTATAGGCGATAAATCATTTCACCCATTCTGTTTTAAATTTTGCAATATAGTCTTTAGTTTATTATTATTTTTTTATTTTTTCTTTCTTTCTCAGCGTATTTCTCTGGAACCATAGCAGATGGGTAAGATAATTTGCTTTTTTTTCTCTGTACTGTTTAGATTGTAAAATGACATTAAAAGTCCTTATGTAATTTTTTATAAAGTTAAATTAAGGTTATACTATAGATAATAAATTGAAGGGAACATGCATGCATATTTTATTAGGACCAATATTCAGTACACATAATGAGCCTAAGTGACTATATTTTTTAAGGAAATTAAAGTCTTTCGATGTCGATTACAATATTATGAAAATCTTTTATGTCTCCTGTATCCAAAGTTTAATTTCTTTTGGAATTACATGTTTTGGAGGAAACCTATCAAAAGCCCACTCGCAAAGAGTAGAAAAAATAATAAAGAAAGCTTCCCGAATTATTGGCTGTGAACTGACGTCTTTCAAAGACATGTATTTTTTACAAGTAATTAAAAAAGCTAAATGTATTACATCAGACACAAACCATCCTCTACATAGTGAATACGAAACGTCCAAAAGAAGCAACAGACTATTATCAAAAAGAGCAAGAACAGATAGATACAAAAACTCATTCATACCAACATCCATTAGGCGACTACAAAATAGCTTTAACTAGAGCGGGGCGAACGTTGGTCTCCGGGTCGGGAGAATCGCAGTCGGGATTTTGTGTTTGTATGCAGTATTAAATGTATTCTTGTATATGCGTGAAGAGTTGTTTGTTTGAAATCGCTCATTATATTTTATTATTATTATCATCACTAATTTTTATGTCACACATGTACAACTGGTGTATTTATGTATGTATGACCACGAAAAATTTCCCTATGGGATAATAAAGGATTATCTTATCTTATCTTATCTTATCTTACACAGTTTTCATGACTCTGAAACAGGTACCACAGGACTCTGTGAAATTGGGGACTCCAGCCCATATTTTTTTGCCTAAGTGACTCTTTGAATTTTTTGTTTTTATCTTAATTTTCCTCTTTTCTTTGTAAAATTACTTTAAATTTTGGAGATTCTACCCACTGTTTTTTTTTATCTTTTGGTGTACTTAACCCATAAAATGCGGGGTGCCAGATGACTGTCTTGCTGTGAAAGAGCTATTGGTTCCGCTAACGGCTCCCTCACTGGCTTAGCACCTCCCAACTGGGTACTGCGGGGTGTCAACAAACTGCCACTGGTAGTGGGCCTTCATTCATCCTTTATTCCCCCCTTTTCTATCACGCGAGAAACTTGTGAATGGGTATGCATACTCTTAAAGGGTTAATCAATGAATAGTTTAGAGGAATCTCAGCGTCCCTGTCACATTATGAGGTAATATGACGATTATATCACCGATGATAGCCTGGATCTCTAAGATAAGAGAGGACTGAGGAAGGAGCAAGATACCCCCTGTAGAGATCATGCGTAACCTGGCGGTGTTTAGTCCCTGTGTATAAAGACGGTTGGACCATTGAAGTAGTGGAAGATGGTGGTGAAAATCATGCTTTGACTAATTCACATAGGTGTCATATGCCGCCTCACGAGACACAAAGACAGACAGACACACACACAGTTAACTCCAGTTAAAAGTCCATTGTGTTTTTAAATTGAGGCAAGGTTTGTCTGTAAATTATTTATCACACAAGTATCTTTTTACTCTACAGGCGCAATATAAACGTTCCTCCACCAAACTTCAACGCTGGCTTCCCGCCCTCATACCCACCCCCCTATGGAGAACCCCAGCCTCCTCCTGCCAGCCACCATCAGCCTCATTGGGACACAAGGTATTATTTTATGGATACCATTTCTTTTATTATGTTCCTTTCAGTCTTTTTCCTCTGTGTAGATTTTTCATGTAGAAAATTGCTGTCTTAGATATGCATTTTATTCTGTTTCACTTCAAATTTATGTTTCCCTTGCAGTGTTGTAGACTTTTTTTTTCAAAGGCTAAATATGCAACTCAGAAATTTGTCAGAGGCAATGGCTATAAATTATTGCAATAAACCAAATTACTATTATTTATTTTCATATTTGACTATGTAAGGACAAACATTTTGCCTTGTGTATGTGTAAATAATTCTAGCAATTTTTTTTTTGTTTGTTGTTGGTTTTCTTAAGTTATTTGTTGTTTTTTTGTTGGTTGTTTTTGGGAGGGGGAGGGTCTTATTTAACACATATTTTGCATCTTGATTTTTTTGTGCTGGAATCAGATCCTCCACAAAATTATCTGCATATTTCTTTTTGGATATTTCAAAACTCTTAGACATAGATTCTGTAAATAATGGTGGTCATATTTTTTCCCTGTTTTTCACTTTTTTTCTCCCCATTATCAAGGTGTTGTATTTATTCACACATATGAAGATATCTTGGCTTTAAAGATATAAACTATGGATGAAAAAAAAGAGATTATATTTATATTTGCTTTCTGTCTTTCCTTTATATCTATTTAGTTTTAAAA
The DNA here is from genome assembly GCA_003991915.1 of Elysia chlorotica. NCBI lineage: Eukaryota > Metazoa > Mollusca > Gastropoda > Plakobranchidae > Elysia > Elysia chlorotica. Next base: position 232,552 of record RQTK01000375.1, on the reverse strand, counting down.
TAAAATGTAGGCTTGTGAGGGTGAAATTTCGTTACGTTGATTTTGCTGTTATTTTCAATAGACGAGGGCGCCTTCGTGGGTGAGTTAATTACAAACGCTTTTTATATTCTTTTACTGGTGATGATTTAATGAAAGAAAAGGATGTCAGTCTTTTTTTTTGTTTTTTACTCAGAGGTGAAGGGTCAACTCACATTATCACGTGAATCATAAACTGTTTCAAAAGTACTTTAGAGGAAGCAGTTTTGTAGTTGGAAGTATTTATCTTTTTTTTTTCTTTTTTTTTTTTTTGGTAATCTCCTTAATACTGAATGAGACATGGAAAAAATATTGTTTTAAGGAGTGAAAGTTTTGAATTGTTATGATTGGTATAATGAATTGCAGCTTTATTTTTGTTTCTTTTTTTTTCCTGGCTATTCTTAACCTAAATTGATACACTGAAAGTCATTCTAAGTAAAAAGTTGCCATTCCATGTTCAATGATAATTTTTTTTTTGTGATAGTAGAATCTAGTGATCGTTTATTTATTTTATAACTTAAACTCATAAATGCAAGTACACCTGGCAAATCCTTAACAGTATCTGTCTGTTACTCATCTACGGGTGAAAAAATGTATCCTGCGTAATTATTTTGAATTAAAACTCTAAAAAAAAATTTATTTATTTATGTGAGGGGTGGAGAAATTTTTGGTTACTTTTGATTTCATGGTCATTTTAAATAGACGAGGACGCTTTCGACATAGGTGAGTTAAAATAAATGTGATGGTGCAAAAGAATCAAGAGCGGCTATCCTTTGCATTTGGTTTTTGGTGGTGAAGGTGAAGTTGTACATTTTGCCAATTTAAGGTTGAGTAGTCATTTGAGAACAGGAAAAAACATCCTAGACAAGAGTTTAGTGTTCGTGAACTCCAGAGCTATACATGTGTATATTCAATGAAACAAAACCATATAATTTTTTTTGTCAGAAATGTTCATTGTTGACTTTTTTATATTTTTAATTGTATCAAAGAATTCAGTTCCTATCCTAAATTGATAAAATGTTCTGTTTTTCCAGGTGCGATTGGAATTTTCATTTTTTTTCTTTCTTTTTTCAAGCAATTTTTATGAAGGCTGTATGCAATTGTGTCATTTTCTTGCCCTTGTATCTTTTTAAAATTCAGATTTTGTCATGGAAAATACCTCTGTTCTATCATTTTTATGTTGTTTTGGTGGGTGATTGTTTGGCATATAGCGGGTCTCATTTTTTTTTTCCTTTTGGCATTTTCAGTCTTTTTACAGCAAACTTTCACAACACTCTTTTTATGGACTGTACTTATTACAACAGCGACAAAAAAAATCAGTCAAAAACTCATTTTATTGAAAAGTCTAAAATGTCAATATGTGAACTTTAAGCAGCATTGTGTTCGAAAATACAGTCATTTTATTCAGAATTACTTTTTCCCCACTCGGTTTCTTTCTTTTCTTTCCTATGATTTTTAATGAAATGGACTATTGTTTGTTAAAGAACATAATTATGTATGAAAATGGTCTTTTTCTATATCTTTGGGGGGTTTTCCTGTAGGTACATCAGATGAACTAGAATGAACAACACTTGGTTAGTGGACAAAATGTCTTTTGATTTGTTTGTTGTTTTGTTTTTAAAAAATGTGTACATTTTTCTCTTTTTATTTCAGGCTTTTCCGAGAGAGAAGTCGAGAATATGAACACAGAGAGTGGGAAGACAGAGACAGAGAAAGAGACCGTAGCAGAGACCGAGACTACGAACGAAGCCGAGACAGGGATCGAGAGAGGGACAGAGATAGGGATCGAGACAGGGAAAGAGATAGGGAACGGGACAGCTACAGAGACAGGGACAGGGAGCGTGACAGATCCAGGTCTAGGGATCGACACCGAGATTCATCTCGTGATCGGGATAGAGAGTCTTCTTATGCAAGAGACTCATCTAGAGCAAGGGATCAACAACAACAAATAAAGTTAAATTTGTCAATTTAGGATTGGAAATTGCAACTATTAACATAAATCTTGCCACCAATATTTGGTAATGGCTTTGTTGCTTTTGTAGGGGGTTTCATCCAATTCCTTTTGGGTGAGTATTTCAGCTGTGCATTTTTTTTTTCAAATCTCAAAACTACAGTTTGCTTTTTGTCTCTACTTTCATTGACGTATTTTTTCTCCATTCCCTTTTTTTTTCATGTTTTCTTTTCAACGCGACAAAATTTGATGTTGAAATGTTTTAGATTCATTGAGTTTGGCTTGCTTATACCCCTTACAATATTTTGTACAAGTATGTTGAATATGTGAGAAAATTCGATTTACCCGTACTTTGATATTCCGAGTATCATTTGGTAATTGAAAAAGAATTTTGATTTATGCCTCAAATTGTTTTTTGATGTCATTGGTCTGATTTGGTAGACCATGTCATTTTGAAAACTTTTGCCTGTTGCTACACTGGAACAACACAGCCATAAGCCTCTTTCTAAGAGTTTGGACTTGCAACTGTAATATTACTACTATTATTTTATGGCATTTTCTTCTCATGCATTTTGTCAGATTGTTTGATTGTTTGTTGTTTGTTTCCAAACATGAAGATTCAAATTATTTTTTTAAATGAACATGGAGACTTTAAAAATTACATAAGCTACCAACAATGTCATGTGCAATTAGGAAAACTTTTTTTTTTTATGAAAAAAATCATATAGAAGAAATTTATTTCATCTACTATGACAATGTTCCACAACTTTGAATTTTTTTTGTTTTCTTTTTGAATGATTTGGATATTTTAAAATGTATAGTTTTCCAAAGTAGATAATTCTTTAGGCTTGGATTTCTGTGAAGTGATTTTGCTTTTATTACGTGACTAAGCGGATGATATATTAGCTGCCACAGCAGATGGATATTAGTTCTGCGTCATAGTAAGACTTAAGTTTTAAAAATTTTAGTTGATAAATGATGAGATGGGAGTGCGCTGTTTTTATTTTAGTCTCCAGGTTAACTTACTGGCGACCAGGGTTTGATAAATAAGCTAATCTTTAAAGACCACAAAATCGGGAGTGGTGCTCAGTGAGTTAATGTTTCCTTTGCATTCTTCACAACCTGAGATTTATGTCATTTTATTTATACCGTCCATTTGTGTACTCTTTACAAATTAAAATTTTTAGTTTTAAATTAAAATTCTACTTTCTTCTTATAGTATTTTTTTCTGGGTTTTTTTAATCAGCATGTGAAGATTACATAAAATTACTTTTTTCAAACTTTTATTTCTTCCTCAGCTACCCAAGTGATCGTGAGCGCTGGGATAGAGACAGAGGAAGAGAAAGGAGTCCACGTAGGGAAGAGGATTTGGAAAGGTAGGTTACAATATCTTTAATTATAATAACTGTGAAATGGATGGTTATTTAACGGGGAAAATTCATTGCCTTTTGTTTGTTCTTCAAGCTTTTAGTGTGGTGTCCCTAGACAATTCAAAATGTGGCTGAAGCATGCAAAAATAGTCTGGTTTTAGATAGACCCTGTTAAAGATAAACTTTAGAAAGAAATAAAACTTTACATCATAGCCAATATGATTATCTTTTAAAAAGTAGATCCAGTGGGAGGCGTTAGCCCTGGGGTAGAACAACGGTTTCCGGCACAGATGGTCCGTGGTTCAAGCTCTGACCGTTTCATCCTCTACTGATTGGAAAGGTGTCAGTTTAATGTGACCGGCTGAGACAAGAGCCATGTTATTCCCGCACTGTCTCTATGTGGCAGCAAGTAAAATTGTCAGACGTCAGCCTTGGGGTCTGTTGGCAATGTAGCCTATATAGTGCTGGAGTTGGACGTAGGGTAGCAAAACGAGCAAAAACATTAAGTGGATTCCACTGTTGCGTAAATGTTGTAGGCTATTTGAAAGTTTCATTCATAACACTAGGCAAGTAAGTGCTGTAGGACTCGGTGAAATGGTGACAGCAAGAAAGAGCAGGAAAATTAACTCAAAGCCGAACAATGACATTGATACAACATGAATAAGGGTTTTGTCATAAAGAAAGATGTATAGCAGTGGTTGCAAAGTTGAACGAAGAGTGTGTTTTTTTGAAAACCCAATACAGTGTATTTAGTTCTAGACTAAATTATAACATTAGCAAGAGGTTATAATTCTTAGACTGGAGATGCTCCAGTACACATCTTTATGTAGAAAAATTGAATTGCTTTTCACCTATCTATAGCATCTTGATAAACTACAGTTCTGCACAATATTACAATATTCTCCTCTCTATCTTCTGCTGATTGATTTAATCTCCCTTCCCAAATCAATTCTTTCATATAGGCATCCTACTTTGAAACTTATTTAATGCTGTCTGAGAATCTTATAAATGGTCTTTTTCTATATCTTTGGGGGGTTTTCCTGTAGGTACATCAGATGAACTAGAATGAACAACACTTGGTTAGTGGACAAAATGTCTTTTGATTTGTTTGTTGTTTTGTTTTTAAAAAATGTGTACATTTTTCTCTTTTTATTTCAGGCTTTTCCGAGAGAGAAGTCGAGAATATGAACACAGAGAGTGGGAAGACAGAGACAGAGAAAGAGACCGTAGCAGAGACCGAGACTACGAACGAAGCCGAGACAGGGATCGAGAGAGGGACAGAGATAGGGATCGAGACAGGGAAAGAGATAGGGAACGGGACAGCTACAGAGACAGGGACAGGGAGCGTGACAGATCCAGGTCTAGGGATCGACACCGAGATTCATCTCGTGATCGGGATAGAGAGTCTTCTTATGCCAGAGACTCATCTAGAGCAAGGGATCGTGATGACAAACACAAATCATCCCGCAGGTCTGTTTCATCTCACACCTTGTGGAGCACTGTTAAACCTTAGATGAGATTGTGCAATGTACTTTTGACTTTTTGCTCTTTGAACTATATCAAAAGGCAATGAAGAATAATGTATTTCACATAACAAATTATTCATTGTTTTGGTTGGGTGTTTTTTTTTCCTTTATACTTTTTTTTTCAATTATCCCTGAAATCTAAGTACAATTTGTTAATTTTTGTTTTGTATTCACTCATATCATTAAAATTAACCTGTCTTTTTTTTATGAGGACAACAAGGCAAATTCCTTAAAATCATTTTATGCTTTTGAAAACCTGTGCATATTGATTATGAAAAATTTTTTTTTTAAGTTACATCAGTCATCATATCTTTTTATTGCATCCCTTTGCAATTAAATTGGATTGGATATCACTGAGCTTCTGTCTTGAGTATGTACCAGTATCTGGGCTTTGATTGAAAATTTTAATGATGTGCATGTCAATAATCTAAGTTATAACGTCTTTACCATGTAGGAAACACCGTGACCATCGAGATGATTCTGACTCGGAGTCTCGCAGTGGTGGGAAGCGCAAGAAAAGTAAACGAAGAAAGGATGACAAAGATGGAGAATCTACTACATCTGGCTTAGAGGATGAAAAGTCAAAAGATTGAGATTTGTCTAGTGGTTTTTCTCTTGTTTTTGGTTCTATTTTTTTTTGGTTGGGATTGAGGGAGGAGGGGGGATGTTAATGTCAGCTTTACTCTAATAATGTGATAGTTCTTTGAGTTTGAAAATTAGTTAAAAGTGTATTTGATGTGATTTAGGATGATTTTAATAATCATTATTTCACAAATGCAATTGATTGTTTCAGAGGAGGAGTTCTTGTAGTAGCCAAAATTACATTGATGTTTTAATGTATTGTTCATACATTGGCAGAACTTTGCATTCAGATTTTTTTTCCCCATCTAAATGTTTCTTTGCGTTATTTGATCAAATAAAGATAATGGATCTGGCTAATAATATCAATGATTAGTAGAGTTGAATGGCCTCATTAAGCATTTTTTTCTTGCTGGAAGTCGTACCCTTCAACTTATTTTATAGTTACAGGAGTCTACCAGTATGCTCTTGGTAGGAGAAGATGGCCACCATAGTGTTCACAAATTTTTTTTTATGGACATTGGTTTTTCTATCAACTGTTACCTTACCAACTGTATATCAAGCTTAGTCCCTCACTCAATTTTTATTAAAAATCCTTGTAAACCAGCTAATACATATACTGGGTACATTACATGCAGATGGGTTCAGCTTATGTATCTGATTAAAGGTAAACTATGAATGGTAACAGGTCGCTAGATAATGTCTTTGCTAGAAGTATACACTGTTTGTAATGAATGTAAGTATGCTGCATAAGGAAATTTCAAAATCAATGCATGGTTGCAACATTTTTAATGTATTGAAAATAAAATGTTTTCACTTGATAAATATTTTTTGTTTTGTTCAAATGTCTCTTATCATGTTTACTGTTGTTTTTTCCTATTATTATTACATTTCATTTTGTCTTACAGGTGTGTTTTAAATTCATACACCTAGAACCTTTCTTATTTTCGCTTATGCAATGTACATGTTGCAAGTCTGAACTATGGGCACAAATGAGATCAAAATAAGAAGCATTAAACAAGTAGAAATTTGTATCTTTATTGGCTTCAGATTATCCTGATAGAGCTTTTTACGATAAAATGCCAATTTGTTTCATTCATATTTAAAAATCCAGTATAGTGATTGATAGATAACAAAAGCAAATCAACATAACATAAAAATAGGAAGAGATATCCCATGTTTTTTTTTTCACAGTCTGACTTTAGAATAATACCAAATACGGCTAAAAAAAGAAAGAAAGAAATGGCAGTAGTAGCAAAAGTAGATATAAAAGCAGTTTTTTTTAACATTAATTATACATGTAATAAAAAGAAATAAATAGTGCATACGATTTGAGTTGATGTTGGGCAACATTTGGGAATTTCTTGCTTATCAGCATTCTGGGCCTGGAGTCACTGGAATACACCAATTGCACAATGTGACTCTAGCTACCGGCAGTTTATTTTGTGCATGTCCAAGGCAAAAGTTGTACAATGTATCAAGAGCCAAAAAACGAGAAAAAAAACTAGCTACTGGCAGATCCTGTGTGATGCAAGACGGTACCTAGGCAATCTAGGTGAGACTCAAGGAAAACCCTGTATTCAGCAAACAGAAAAAATGTCTATTTTTCCTCTTAATTTTAAGTAAAATATCTTTCATCAAACAAAATAATCATAAACCCGCCCTACGATCCGACAAATCAGATGTGTTTTCATGTTCAAGGGGATTTTTTATCTGTTTGCTGAATGTAGGGTGTTCTTTGTGTCCGAGTTAGTTGTATTCGAGTTGTACTGTATATGAAATTCAAATATGTTGCAGAGAAAGAACAATAGTACCAGTATTTCCATGGATCATAACCTACCGTTAAACCAATTCAACTCAACTGAACCCTACCTGTTACAGTAACAGGGCCATTTGAGCACCATTCAGTCAACTTTCAAAGGTTTAAAGCTTAAGGCATATCTTACAATAAGGCTATGGAATGAGATTCATAACTTGAACACTAAGGCCAAGGGGAAAAAAACAACTGAAGTGTCCTTGTGGGAAAGCTAAGAAGCATTAAACAAGTAGAAATTTGTATCTTTATTGGCTTCAGATTATCCTGATAGAGCTTTTTACGATAAAATGCCAATTTGTTTCATTCATATTTAAAAATCCAGTATAGGGATTGATAGATAACAAAAGCAAATCAACATAACATAAAAATAGGAAGAGATGTCCCATGTTTTTTTACAGTCTGACTTTAGAATAATACCAAATATGGCTAAAAAAAAAAAAAAAAAAAAAAAAGAAATGGCAGAAGTAGCAAAATTAGGTATAAAAGCAGTTTTTTAACATTAATTATACATGCATTAAAAAGAAATAAATAGTGCATACGATTTGAGTCGATGTTGGGCAACATTTGGGAATTTCTTGCTTATCATCATTCTGAGCCTGGAGTCACTGCAATACACCAATTGCACAATGTGACTCTAGCTACCAGCAGTTTATTTTGTGCATGGCCAGGGCAAAAGTTGTATCAAGAGCCAAAACACGAGAAAAAAAACTAGCTACTGGCAGATCCTGTGTGATGCAAGACGGTACCTAGGCAATCTAGGTGAGACTCAAGGAAAACCCTGCATTCAGCAAACAAAAAATGTCCAACTATTTTTCCTCTTAATTTTAAGTAAAATATCTTTCATCAAACAAAATAATCATAAACCCGCCCCACGATTCGACAAATCAGATGTGTCTTCATGTTGAAGGGGATTTTTTATCTGTTTGCTGAAGGTAGGGTGTTCTTTGAGTCTGAGTTAGTTGTGTTCGAGTTGTACTGTATATGAAATTCAAATATGTTGCAGGCAAAGAACAATAGTATTTCCATAGATCATAACCTACCGTTAAACCAATTCAACTCAACTGAACCCTACCTGTTACAGTAACAGGGCGACTTGAGCACCATTCAGTCAACTTTCAAAGGTTTAAAGCTTAAGGCATATCTTACAATAAGGCTATGGAATGAGATTCATAACTTGAACACTAAGGCCAAGGGGAAAAAAACAACTGAAGTGTCCTTGTGGGAAAGCGAGATTTCAAGGGGTTATAGCTTTTACATCAAAGAACATCCTTAAGTCCTATTATCAAGAGCCTCCATCAACTCCAAGTTTCTCATTCAATTTTCTTTTAGCCTTTAAAAATTTCTTTCTGTCTTCCCCAATACTGCTTCCAATATTATTCTTGACGTTTGATGCCAATTTATCTTTATTACTACTTTTTTCATAGGAACTTTCTATGTTACTTTTAGTTTTACAAGTCATGCTTTTCTTGCTATGGAAGGTTGGTGAAGCTGATGATGATGGGTGGCCACTCTCCTTTTCATTTTCTGAATCAGAAAGAGCAGAAATTTCTATTGCTTGATCCTCTGCAGCTTTAAGGTCTCCTTTCAATGCATCTATTTTTCTTTGAAGCTCTTTATGCAATATGTCACTGCCCTGTTTCAAGGAGAGAGATGGTGATGGGAGATCAGGCAGCAACGTCACATCCTCAGGCAGAATAGAATGCAGAAACTTGACCAACAGAACAGCCTGGCTGTCTGTCCTGCAGAAGTAAAAAAATTGTTTTTCAATATCTCAATTTTTAGATTTTTTTTCACGCATTTACCAACAAATTTCCAAGACCATTGCGAATAATATCAATGCTTTAAAAACAGTAATACATTCAGAGCACCTATGGGCCCTTTCAGCCTTTGCTCACAAAATGGACAATTTACATCCAATGTTTAATGAACCTACTGTGTGCTAAACACACGGATATTACTAGATAGTAACACAAGGAAAACCTAAAAGATTAATCAAATATCTCAGATCATGCTTTTGTCATGTTGCAACATTCATTTCACTTTTAAGCAGTTAGTTCACTGTATGTACTAATATTGTATTTTTTATTACCTACAGATTAACTAAGACAAGTCAAACACAAAGTTACATAATTATGTATGTATTCAAAGATGTTCCGAAGGGATTTTTTTGTAATCCATAACACAATGGATAAAGTTCAGATTAATGATGACTAAAGCAGTTCTGACCTTGTGAAAATCTGGATTTTTCCCTCTTTCTTGCTGACTTGCCTCATTCCCTTCACACGACAAAATCTCAATTGGTGATCAGCTACAAAGATGTGACATCCACATATTGCAAGGCAGTATGGATGACAGTTTAATTTGGATTCAAGGCAAAGAACTGAGCTGATCTTGGACTGCACAACAAGAGATATGCTTTTCTGGACACAATCCAGGGCCTGCATGCTGATTGTTGGGTCCACTGAAAAAATAGGTTTTGATTCATAATTCAATTAAGTAAAGAGAATTTTGCGTATGTGATAAATCTTGCTCCGGATAAATTCTAGACCAATATAAACTTTTTTTTATTAGTCTTAATGACTAACCGCTATATGAAATAAGACTTGACAGTCATTTGCAATAACAATAGCCAGTAGTAATAGTAACAATGATAACAATAATAATAATAATAATAATAATAATAATAATACAGCATGTAACAATACAGAAAAATTGGCAATAAGGGACATTTCTTGTTTTTCTACATAACTTATGTTCTTATACCACGAGTTTTGGTTATATTAAAGATAAGACTCAAAAGGTTGAATTAAAAGTAGAGTACTAAAATGTTACCTCCGTTGCATAATGCCCTATCAATACCTTCTAAAATACTATAGAGTGTAAATATTTTATAACATTAAACATGTACATGTATTTTTATTTGTGTGGTGAAAATGTTCTGTCACAGAAAAATATTAAGTAAATAGCTTTTATCATATTTAATACTGTATCCTGTAATTCCATGGAAATCCATTATATTCATAGAAACTAAATTTTGGCGTAAATAATAATTAAGGAATTTTTATGAATTGCAGTGCTGTTAGCCTGTTGGGGCAGAAAAAAAAGTGTATAATAACAATTAACATATTTCATAAACAGTACCTGAGGATTCTGATTTCATGCGGATGAAATCTTGCTCCAAAGAGTATTTAGCTGAGATAACATCTTGGGTTGATAGAGTTATATTACCGCAGTTGATAGTAAATTGTCGATTATCTAGTCTCCGGGCATCTAGAAATTTTTTTAACTTCGTTGTCGACCTATTAACACTGAAGGTAATGTTTAACATAAGTCTCATATCACTGGGACATAACAGTTGAGCTGTGTCTACAAAACAAGTCAAAGTTCTCTCAGAATCAGGCTGCATGATACTCGAGGCTTCTGTTGAGGCAGAGGAGCTGTAGTTTGCCATGGAAGTGGGTTCCTCACTGGGGATACATTCAACCATTGAAAAGGAACAAGATCCCACTGGGAGGAGATGAATGTGAGCTCCAAAGATGGGTCTGAAATTATCCAATAAGGGACGCATTAAAAAAATATTAAGAAATCTGTTAGTATTAATCTAGAAATAGTATCTTTAAATTTCTTTATACCGATATTAAAAAGGTAAACTTCAAGTTTTAGAAGCAAAATTTCTCATTTATAGCCGAATAAATGCATGATGACTTTATTACGTTAAAATTAACAGAAGAAATTTGAATACTGCTGAAATGTCTTACTTTCAAATAATGTTAAGGAAGAGCTGAAAAAATTTATTTTAAAAGTTTGTTTTAAAATGTGTATTTCATGCATGGGTTAAAGCACTATTTCCATTCAAATTTAGAATATTGCCTTTTTTATATATATCTTAACAATTGTTGGGCTACCATTGAGAAGGCGCTGGATAGACACAAACTTTTATGGGACCACTGTGTCAACCCAGCACAGATTATGGAGCTGAGGCTATTAAGTCACAGCGAGGACATTAATGGCAACCTACCTCACAAAGTGGTTTGTCAATAAATATCAAAACCCCAACTCTTGGTTCCTCAATGTGCTATGTATGGGACAAACTTTCCTTTTTCCTTTTAGACCAAATTCATTTATTTGTATTCTAATACTATAAGATTCAAATCACACATTAAATAATATTCAATCTATATACATTTGTTTTAGCAGTAAGTCATAATGTGCATGATATTGCTTTACCTGTCACATATATTTCTAACTGAAACGCCAACTACAAGTAATGACTCCATAGTTCTCATCCATGGCTGTCCTATGACTTCAATATGAGTATGTGCATCTCTATGGATTTTTGTTTCAGGGGTTAAGTCTTGCTTCGTAGATGTATGAGGGTCACCAGGCTGGCAATTTAGATGACTGTGCTTAGAATAAGATGGTTGAAATTCGTCACTCTTTTCCTCATCTTTTTCTCTTGGAGACTCTCCCAATAACGGCACAAGTTGAGACTGTCAGGAGGAGAGAAAAATTGTGTTGTAAAATGATTAAGGGATACAATTATATTCAATTATATTCTTGATGAGATTAATAAAGAATTACTATACAAAGTAACTGCCTTTATATGAATCAATTTGATTTCAACTGTTTGTTGTTGTTGTTGTTTTTTTTGCTGTTGGGTTTGTTTTATTTTAATTGTCCAGGCATCAGATCACTATTTTATTTTTGAAAAATTCCAATAATCTCTAAAAAAGTAAAAAGATAAGGATAATTATGATATAAGTTGGAATGAAATACTTCAGAAGAAATCACATAATAGAAATAATAATGAGTATGACATTTAATATTTTTAATTCTATCAATTCATCAAATTAAAAACTTACATTAAAATTTTCCGAGGATTAAAATGTGGTGAAAATAGTTCAATTTTCAACTAGCTTAGAAATATACTATAAAAACTAGAAGTTTTGAGAATAAAAATGCAGCTATGTAACCCACATGACTGTTATCAGGAAACCTCTCAGATGCTTCCAAGGACAGGTGCTGTAACCTCTTCCAGGTCTCCATAAGGAATTGCTCTTTTGCAGCCAACTCACTTCTTGCCTCCATAACAGAGATCTCATGTTTCTGAAAAGAATGTAAATCTTAGATGTTAATTTTTTCAAATAGTACTGCCAGACTTAAACAAAAAATATCCTATTTTTATCCATTTTTTAGAACTTTGCTACATCAGTTGAGTGTCTTCAATATGAGAACTTGCCCCTCAAAAACCCATTACCACTGTAAAATAGGATATCTTTCTCTTCATTTGACATGTACGAATGAACTTAACTTTGATAGTAATTTGAAGAAGGTTTGACATAAAAAAACACATGAGTGTTAACATTTTAAAGTTTGTAAAACTTAACAAAGCAATGACGACTATGAGTTGTAGAGGCAAAGAGGAGGGGGATAGAAATGGTAAAGGTAGGCTAGGTGCAAGTCATATGTTAGAGGATCAAATAAATCTTTCTTCACTCATCAATTTGTTGTGTGGACTCATGGCACCTGTTACTTTACACTGACAGGATGCTTGTGAAGTTTAAGAAACAAGGCGCTGCTAACAGCTGGCCCTTATCCCTTTGTCATATATCCACTTTTGCTCTTGGAATGAGAATCAATTATAATATAGGTATACAACAATCGCTATGATACTTTAAGGTATGAGAGAGTCGGTATCCTCTGAGTAGTCGGGACTAGACGATTCATGCAACCCCCTCGAGTGCCTTTTTTCATCCGCTCAACAAACATGTAAAAAACTCCTCATTATGGGTTAATATTATCCTCCCGTTATCTCTACAAATCAGTACATTTTGGCAACTAATATAAGTGCCAGTAACAAGGTTAATCATTGCCCTGAAGTGGGAGCACGAGGTCTGCAACATGAATTTCAATGGGTACCCCATTTTACGTAAAAGATTCTTCAGGAATCCTATGGGGATATAAGAGTTACCACATATTAATTTCTTTTTTAGAATACTGACCAATCGATTGTCGAATTAGGTTCATTATCTTCTTTTCACTTTGGAAGACAACGATTCCTCTAAGTACCTGTCTTTCTTGTCTCCTGACGGGCGAATTCTTAGCAGAGACTACTCCAGATCTCGTACATGTTTTTAGACAGTGAAGAACTAAAAGAGCTGTCAAGATATATTCACTAAAAGTTACAAAGTTTATAGAATCACTAGACGATGAACAGAGTTTACAATAACAGTACTAAAACAAAAAAGAGGAAACGCAGGAAAAATATACTTGCAAGATTTCATTATTACATATCCATGTTTTGTGATTTTACCTATCCCTAAGTTGGCCTACCTTTTTCTGCGCAAGTAGGGCATCTACTGCACATTGTGGGATGCAAGAGCTGTTACTTTCTTCTGAGCTTTGCCTTTGTAGACTAGATGCTATTTCCCAACCATCAGTATCATGAGTAGAGCTCACTGTATAAGGGTCTATGATCTCAATGTTTTCTTTCTCATCAAGCAGTTGCAGGTTCCGTTGTTTCTCTTTGTAATCATCCGTAGGACTCATGACCATGACAAAACGTTGAGAAGCATTCTGTGCAGTTGTTATTTTGGATACATGAAGCACTGACTGCCACACTTTTATTACCTTTGATAGAGTAAAAAAAAAAAAAAAGAATTTAGAGGTTTTGAAACAGCACAAACACTGGAAAATGAAAAAAAAAATAAAAGAAGACTCAAGGACTGTTTGTCTTAGATTTTGCAATCAAAATCATGTGATACCGTACAAAAAGGTAAAAAGTCTTCAGACATTTATGTTGTTTAAATAATCAAAATTTACTATTAAATTAATTTAAATGTAGGAATGTTTTTCTTAAATTATCTTTCATTGCAACATCAATTTTTTCTGTTGTTGTTTTGTGCATTTAAAATTATAATGATGATACATGTATGTCTTGCACTCAGTCAAAAAATATATATATGACAGGATATTTTAGGTGGAAAGTGTTAAAACTTGGGCTTTTCTAAGTGAAGGTACATCAAAATTTTGGAGGGTTCTTGGATTTTTTTTTCTTCAAAATTTTGGAGGGTTCTTGGCTTTTTTTTTCTTGTTGTAGTTGTTAAAAAAAAAAAGATCTTTACTTCCAATATCTGGTTTTTCATTAAATATCCCCTAAGTTTATTGCTCATCAGGACCGGGTGCGATACATTGATAATTGGTGGCCTTAATTTATATTTATGTGTAAAAACTATGATTAACGATAAATTATATTCAATAATATTACCTGTTCTTTCTCCACATCAATGAGCAAACAAGCTGAGTCTACTAAGACTGCTATCCTTTCCATGGAGCCTTTTCCAAAACTAACAAAATCAAATTTGGCCATGTTCCACTCAGGTATAGTAAAGTTGCAGCTTTCTTGAATGCTGTTCCATATATTAATGCAAGCTGACATGATGCCGTTCATAAAACAAAGAATAAATCCTGTATTTGTTAGGATTGTGAGATCAGATGAATAATAGGCTGAATCATTCCCAGCCTTTTGTATGCTGGATATAGAAATTAAATTCACTGCACTCACGAGCTGTGAATAATCTGGGTCAAAAAGGTATTTTTGAGGCACAATTTCTGAGGGGATGGGGGATACATTTTGGGGAGTTTTGCGGATTGGACTTTGTTTTTCATCATTATAACTGTTCAGTAGTATTTTAATGCACCTAACATTGTGCACCTCCATTTTTTCTGAATATGAAAACAGAATGAAAGTCTCATGCCTTATAAAATCACAATAAATGTCAAGAACTTTTATCTCATTTGAAGATGGACACTCATTCCTGTTGAAAAGTGAGTACGAGGAAACTCCATTTGCAGTATACAAGTCCAAGGTTGCTGAACTTTTGGCAAGAAATAACACATTGAAGAAAGAGACCACTCTGAAATTACTTGAGACTGTGAAATTTTGATTCCATAAACTGTCTTTTGACTTTTCATTAACATGGAATGATCTCAGAATAATCAGTTCAAAATTGATAGGGGCTTTATTATTCACAAGTACAGAGTTTGTAGCTTTGGTTCTGACACAGATTTGGAGGCATAGGCCTACATCCGTTTCTTTACACTTTTTAGAACTTGTTTTAAGTGACTTTGATGTAAGCACCATAACCGGAATCTTGTCAAAACATCCAGGATCAAAGGAAAAGCCATAAGTAAGATATTTATACTCTCTATCTTTATCCAAATCAAAAGGCACTGTTGATACCGTGGATTTATCCTCAACTTCTGGAATTGACGCTTCTGCGTTAAAAAGATCATTTTCTAATGGTAAATTCGTTTTTGCCTTTGGACTTAAAGGAGTCCAACTTAGGAGGAGTTGGCCACTGTGAATTTGAGACACAAACAGATGCTCTCTCCACACAAATATCCACTCTGTATTTTCCATTGTAATGTTTTCAGGCAGCTGTGTTCATCTTAGAGAGCTTGGAGTACTGTGGGACTTACAATACATTGAACAAATCGAATCATCGAATCATAAGATAAATGTTCTGCATTATGGTCGCCAAGTTTGGTCTATGTTGAAAAATGAAAGCACCATGTACTACTAGAGTGGATTCTACTTGAATGTTACTAGATCTAGACTCAAATCCAGATTCTGAGATTGTAGTGAGTGTTCAGTTGCAATGCAATGATATTAAATCTCAAGTCTAGATCTATATCTAGATCTATCATTTTTTAATCTATATCTTATATTTAGAAATATCGCAATCAATCATCAGTTCTTAGTTCTTATTATATTTAAACAATTGTTGTCTAATGCTAGAAACTACAAAACTTTTCTTTCTCTCTTATCTTTCGGAAACTGAAATTTGCTGCAGTCTCTGGACTAATTTGTGTTTTGTTTTCGGTTTCACACTTTCGGTTTCGATTTTGCAAAATATTGTGAAAAATTAATACTTGGATTTCTTTTCTACTTGTCGTTCTTACAAGACAGAGGTTTCCCTCTAAATAACAAGATTACATTGTATTATAGTTATGAGCATATGTTTTCTAATAGAGACAGGGAAGTTTTCTCTAATAACGGAACAAATAAAGGTGTTATTGAAACGAAACTTTCCCTACATGTAGAGGGATCCACCTGTTTCCTACCTATGTAGTTTTCCGGATTTTCCAAAAAAGTGGGTTAGACCACTTGTACTTAAAAGCGACCAAATCAAAAGAGTTATCGAATTCCCTAACGAACTTTGTGTGGATGAAATAGCGCTCAGTGCCTATCACTGCATATTTAACTTACACGGAGTGCTGCTAGCAATCTATGTCTTTCTCTCTATCACTTTTTCCCTTTTCTCTATTTCTTTATCTTTTTAACTTGCTCTTTCTGACTTTCTCTCTCTTTCTGTCTCTGTCTCTGTC
>RQTK01000375.1:183861-212592 GCA_003991915.1 Elysia chlorotica | reverse complement strand
CTACTACTACTACTACTACTACTACTACTACTACTACTACTACTACTACTACTACTACTACTACTACTACTACTACTACTACTACTACTACTACTACTACTACTACTACTACTACTACTACTACTACTACTACTACTACAGGGTGGCATAACATAAAAAAAACTGGCTTATCTAGACTGGAAAGTGGAAACCAT
Organism: Elysia chlorotica; assembly: GCA_003991915.1. Classification (NCBI taxonomy): domain Eukaryota; kingdom Metazoa; phylum Mollusca; class Gastropoda; family Plakobranchidae; genus Elysia; species Elysia chlorotica. Next base: position 212,398 of record RQTK01000375.1, on the reverse strand, counting down.
GTTTATTGCACTTACTAGAAAGTAGGAGTTGATCATTAACGCAAGGTGCATTCATACAATTCTTTTTCTCCTTTCTTTGGTGATCATTATAAAGTTTCAATACATGTAATAGGCGAAATAAATAACATACTTCCCCATAGACCTTTCTTCTTTGAAAAACAACATTAGGCTATGACCTGTCCTATCGTCAAGACGTCAACCTGCCGAGCCGTTTACACACTGTACACATCACTTGCCTTCAACTGAGTTTTAACTTTCAAGTCGATTTGCGAAATACCGTAACCTCCTGCAGCCAGACAGTCACGAAAGTAATTTTATCTTTTGATCTAGGGTAGATCCAGATCTAGATCTAGATATTCGAATAGTCAGGCATATTCAGGCTTTCGCTTTTTCAGTTATAATGTCTAGAACTAAATCTAGATCTAGATCTAGATCTAGCTCTAGAATCTAGATTCTAAGTCTAATGCACAAACATAAGGTAGCCTGTACGTCTCGTCGTAAGCCTTCTTATCCTGTTTTTTTTAAATCTTAAAGTAGGAGTTGACCATTCACGCAAGATGCCTTCATACAATTCCTCACAAGTTAAAGTCGTTTGTTGTCGTGAGCCATTGGAAAATTAAAAACTTGTATGATTGGTCCTAATGTCTCTATATTCTAATCTATATCAATGAAGTACAATGCTCAGTTTACCCCTGAAGGCTACATTTTTTAAAATTAGAATGATCATTACTATTATTATTGTTAATACTATTATCATTACATTTCAATGAAATTTATTCCTAATTTGAAAGACTTTTTGAAGACTTGTAAATTTTCTACTTTGAGGATAAATTTCTTTCTGAATCTTATGGAAAAGAACCTCTTAGATCTAGAGTGTATCTTCATCTCATAAGTCTGACTTGTTGTGCTGAGTTTCTGCATTGTGTTTTGAGAACTTTATTGCACATACTTACTAATCTAATACAAAATGCGAATGATGTAATGTACAAATTTCGTCCACGTCTTTTTTCAGTTGTTCAGTAATGAGTTCTCAGCCAGCTTATTTAAGAGGACGTGGTCGAGGTCGGGGACAGGCAAATCAAGTGGTTCAACAGAATGGAGCTTCTGCTCACCAAACTAGACAACCCGGACCTTTGCAACCAGTGTCCAATGCATGGTCCAATCAATCTAGCAAAAATGGTCCTAGTGTGCGAAGCCCTACCAAAGATAGCCAGCATCTTGAAACATGTGAGTTATATGCATATTATTGACCTCTTTATTCTGTCTCCATTTTCATAAAAAAAACTGTGTTAGTGTTCCTGTTACATTTTCAATTGCTGGTTACATGTATTGTTTGAGATTCTTCAACCTGTTGTTTACAAAATATAAATATAAATCACAAACACAAAATATTGGAAATAAAAAAAAACACACTACAAATTTATATGCATTGCATCTATATTTTCAAATATTTTGATATCATTCTTCCCTTTCAGCTCTTAAATCAGTGGAGGATCTGTTTGCCCAAGCTCGGAAAGATCACCTCGAGTCAGCCCAGAAATGTCTACACAGTATGAAAGGAGACGACCTGGATGATTCTGAAGATGAAGAGGAGGACATTGGCAGCATTGTTCTTAATGGTGTTTTCAAGTCTTATGCCAAAACTTATGGTAATAAACATCAAAAAGAGAGAGCATTATTTAAAATTAATGAAAAACTGCAAGAATTTTGAATGAAGATGATAATTATAGGAAATTTGTTTACATAGGTTTTGTGGTGTGTGTTGCTCAGTTATATTCATGAAAATATTGAAGTCATTTGTTACTAATCAAACATTTACAGCTAGGATTGTGAATTTACTTTTGTCTGCCAGAAGCCAATGTGTTACCCTGATCATTTTATTTTCAAGATAAAAGTCTGGTATCTAATGATTGTTATATTTTTGTAGTCTCAAAATAAATATTTTGCAAATGTTTGTTATATGGACAAACTTCTTTGAACCCATACAAAGTTCATTGTTGTCTTAAAATTTTTGAAAAAGTCAAGATTTTCTTTAAGTACATGTGATGTAACTATTGCAAGGGACTCTTTAATAAAAAAAAGTTAGTTGATATTTTTGTTCCTTTGAGACTGAACCGTAGACATAAATACTTGCAGTATATCTGTGTTTAAGTATGAGAACATGTAGATCTTGCATCTTACAGTGTTTTATGACTCAAGAGTTATTTACCATATTATACCTTATTTCAGACCAAAACGGATCCTCAGATGTCCACACAGCCCAAGAAAAGCTATTACATTCATTTAGATCAGGAACTTCTGCTTGCCTTGTGTGCATAGAGACCATTAAAAAGGATGAAGCTGTGAGTATCAATGGCAGTATAGGGAAGAATAGTGAAGAAACATTCAATGAATTTGCCTTCTGGAGCCATTGTTTCTTATAAATGACCAACTGATTTGATGTAAAGTTGTGTTTCATGCGGCTCACTATGATTAAGTCATCAGACAAGATGAAACTTTAACAAACAAGCAACATATTAATTTTCATCATTTTTTTTCTCTTCTTTGTAGTTGTAACATGATCCAATTAATCCTATCCTCAATTTGTTCATACATATATAAAAAATGTAGGCCTGTTATGTTTGGAGCAAGGTAACACTGTTTTCAATGTCAAATTAAAAAACTTTTATAGCATTTAGATCATAATCTGTTGGAAAAAAAAACAACAACTATTGAGTCTGGCTGAGTGCTTTAATTAATTTCAGAAGATAATTTTCTTTATAACTATTTATATTTTACCTTAAATGTGGAATGTTAGAAATTGAGGTAAGGTAACTATTTTCAATCACAGAGTGTCTAACCACTCCAATTTAAGATAAGATAAGATAATCCTTTACTATCCCATAGGGTAAAGCTATTGTGTAGCAATCTGATGGATGCTGGTACAATGAGTTTTTATATCTATCTGTTCTTGCCCTTTTTGATATTAGTCTGTTACTTCTTTGTGATGTTTCATATTCACTATGAAGAGGATGGTTTATGTCTGATGTAAAACAAATTTATGTAAGTTGCATTCCCTTTGTAGCTTCCATACTGTGTTGAATAGAATCACAAAGAAACCTGATCATGTTCTTATTTTTTAAAATTATCCAGATATGGAGCTGCTCGGGCTGTTACTGTATGTTCCATATCCCATGCATCCAGAAATGGGTTAGGGAAGGCATCTACCAAAAGCAGTACAGTTCTGAAGAATTTAGTAAAGATGAAAAAAACACCCATAACATTCCATGGTTTTGGTAAGTGATGTTAATTTGTGAAAGTACTCGATATTTTTCAACTCCCCTGTCACATTTGAATTTGGATTAGTTGAAGTACTCTTCAAAACTATATTTTTTGTCTCCTCAGTCACATTTCGATTTATATGTAATATTTTGTTGGTCAATTTTATGAATTAATTTATTATTGGTTTATGTCTCGCCTAGATATTTTTTAATTCATCGCCAATGCTCTCTTCTATTAAAAGATCAGAGTCAAAGTGGCTATGCAAAAATTCAACAAAACTCCTAAGTTAGCCAGTTGCTTCAATCTGCATGGACTCCTTATGTACTCTAGCTATAGTGATATGTGTAAAGACAGTAAAACAGCTAACTCAATATTAGAATTTTATTTTTACATTTTTGTATTTTTTTTTTTTCCTTTCCTATTTTTACTATTTTTTATTTTTGTTGTTGTTTTGTCTAAAATTTTCTTTGTAATCTCAATCAAACCTACATTTTTATATTTTTATTTTTAATATTTTCCTACACAGCCCGAAATGTCGATACGAGTACACCCAGAGCCAGTGCCCCAATCGATATTTCTGCTTTTGTGGGAAAGAGCAAGATCCCAAGTTTGATCCTTGGCTGGTGCCGCACTCGTGTGGTGCTGTGTGCGGTCGCCAGATTAAGCCAAACTGCGGTCACACTTGTCTTCTGTTATGCCATCCTGGTGTGTACATGCATTGCAAATAATGTTTCCTCTTTGTTTTGTTTGGTTTTCTCTTTATGCTCTTTTGTATATATGTTATAAGACTTAGTATGAGATAAGAAATCTGTTGGTTTTTTTTTTTTCTAGTTTTATCCCCATCACTGTGTGAGAAACTAATAATTTATTGCAATGTGCATCATCAATCTTTTATTTTCTTTGAAATATTTTATTGAGTCCTGTTTTATTTCTGTATATTACTATTTAATAATTTTTAAAGCTTTTATCATTTTTTTTTCGTTCATTAAAAATAAATAAAATATATAACCATTTTCAGCTGTAAAACCTTAAGTCATAACATCTATTATTGTAGCAATGCTGTAAACTTGACAGTCTTTTCGTAATTACAAAAATACTATTTAATTTTTTACCCTTGACTGTGATGGTAATTTTTCTGTAAATGTACCGATTTTCAATTAAAAAAAAAATTTCTGGTCAGTGTTCAGTAAAGGCATGCTATGAATTATGTTTTATGACTCAATATTCTATACCCCCGCATGTGAGGCTAGTAATAAGATAAAGTAATGATCATGCTGGCATTACCGCACATATAACTATTTCTTAATCCTCCCAATATTTTAGAACTTAATCCATGTGTTTGAAAAGTGCCAATTTCTCTCCCAGGTCCATGTCCTCCGTGCCCAGCCATGGTGAAGTCGACCTGCCACTGCGGCAAGAGTGCAGCACGCATGGTCCGCTGCAGTGCTAGGTCCTGGGCTTGTAAGAGTGTGTGTGGCCACGTCCTCTCATGTGGCCAACACAAATGTGCCGAGAATTGCCACCCTGGTAAAACCTTATTGCTTATATTGCTTTTTATATTTTAAGTACAGCTGGAAAAAACGATCGGGAAGGTAGTGAGAGGTAGTCAGCTAGAACAGATTTGGGACATGTTGGGAAGATGGATCAGCGGAGGGGATCTGTCTAGAGTTTCAAAATGCGAGTACAGAGAGATGTAGAGCTACATGATCATCTACGCCAATCAGCCTGGTTGATGATGATGATGACATTGCTTTATACAAAGAGTAAATCCTATGGAAAAGCAGCTTTTAAAAAAAAAAAATAAATAAAATGACTCCTTATTAGCATCATACAATAGAAATTTAATCCTGCTTTGTGTCAAGATCTTCATGGCTGTGCAATTTTGTTAACAGATTAAACAAAGAAATAAAATACATGCAGTGGTTTGTGCTATAGTATGAATTATAAAAGCAAAAGTTAAGTTCTTCCCATGCTCTTTGACAGAGCATTGGGGAACTAAAGGTTAGGGTCCTGATTGTACTAGGCAAACAGTATTGGAGAGGTAGGTTGCTATAACTTTCCTCGACTCGCGTTAATCTCACCATCACTCAAGAGCCTCAGCTGGCTATTCCGTCATGCTTTGTTGACACAATGGGTCCATGCAGGGATTGAATCCAGCACATTATTTATAGTGGTCCAAGGCTCTAATTATTGCATCCATGGCACCCTTTTGTCATAAGATAGTTGTTTGTTTTATGAGCCTTGAAAATAAAAAAAGGCATATTTAGCAATTGTCATGGCAATAAAAATGCATTTTTTGTTTTTGTTTTAATTTAGGAAATGCATTGTGCTTAAATGCATTACGGCTTGCCTTTTTTGAAAATCATCTTTTTTCGTTTTTCTTTTAAAGCCTTATATTATGTTTGTAAATAAAATACATATAGTTATTGAGTAATAGTTTATTATCATGTGAAGTTGAACAAATATAGGGAAAGATTTTATCAAGATACTACATCACTTTCAGGGGAATGCAGCCCATGTGCCCAGACAAGCATTCAAAAGTGTTGTTGTGGCAAAACCAAAGCAGAGCGCCCCTGTGACAGTATAGTATGGAAATGTGATATGGTAAGTAAAAGCCTGATTTTATAGCTGCAATCACAGTAAATAGCATATCACATAAAATCTGAGGCAAAAACAAAACAAAAACATGAACCACCTTACAATTCTTATAAACATGTAATTTATTGAGGTAAAATGGGTAATGTGACTTGTGTTTATTGAAGAAATAAAAAAAAAAGTGATATTTTTAAAAACTTTAAGCTTACATAAATATAGCTTCTTACTGGAATCTTCTTATGCCCTAAAAAAAGGATTGAAACATCTAAAAGATGACCAATGTCTTTTCAAGTTGTTTTATTAAAAAGGTGAAACACGAAGGATATATACAAATGGAAGCAAAGAATTGTTAGCTTAGCTTTATTATCTCCATGTTGATGAAACAGAGGCGTGTTGTGGTTATGATGCAGGAGACAAATGGTGATGGAGGCGTTTCTGTTCAAGTTGAGGGGAGCTGAGCTGAGGTGGTGCTTGTTCTGAGGAGACTTGGAGAGGTTGTTATGTTAGTGGATGGTACAGTTGATATTGGAAGAGATAGCTGGTTGTTTTTTTAGGGTGGATTGGATGGCCCTGGTAGAAATTTTACCAGTGCTTGAGGCATGACACACACACACACTCACAAAATAATAGGCTGCTGGAGGCCATTGCTCTGGATAGTGATAAATCAAAGTTACATAAATCTTTTGCATATATTTTGGAAGTTTTTCGGCATTAAAAAAAGGGTGAATTACAAGTATTCACCAGTATGTAATATTGCTTTGTAAAAATAACTAAGCAATTCATCTCTTCAATACCATAAAACTATAGAAAACCCAGTTTTTGTTTCAAATAGTTCTACTCCAGCCTCTAATGTTCTTTTAATACATACCTAAGACAGTAACTCTCTGCTTGGTCTTGATCTTTTTTTTTTTTAATGCATATAATGTTTTCCACGCTCTATTTTGTCATGTACCCTAAACTTGCAGGTGTGTGGCAAGATCTTGTCATGCGGCAACCACAGGTGTGAGCAGGTGTGCCACGCTGGGCCGTGCGGTGCCTGTCCCAGGGCTGGAGCTCGTAAATGTCCGTGTGGCAAAACAGGTGAGCACTAAAACTGAACAGGGGCAAACTTGCGCTTGTGATAGAGCGATGTTCTCACAATCTGAAGTTCCTGGTTCTAAAACCCACTATTGGTAAAAAAAATTTATTTACCGGATTTCATCCCCTACTGGTTGGGTCAGTGTCAATATAATGTGACTGGCTGAGTAAAAATTCCTGGTAATCTCCGCACTCTCTCTGTGGAAATATAAAACTGTCAGACATTAGTCTTGGAACCTATCCACAGTATAGCCTATGTAATGCTGTTGTTGTACGCCAAGCAGCAAACAAAAACTGAAGAAAGTGTAACAATGTATGACTTTTTAAAAAGTTGCTTTGAAAACTGTTTCAGTGATACATCTCGAATTAACCAAATTAGTAAACAGCAGTGAACATTTTCGGTAGTTAGCCTATTTTTCATGGAATTTGTAATATATCCTTGTGGCAAACCAGGTCAGGGCACAAAAGGAAGGAATGGTAGGGATGTATGATTTGTCTAAAACCTGCTTTAAAAACTTTTTTAGTGAGATATGTCAAATTGAACAAAAGCAGTATGAAACAGTATACTTCACTATCTCCAAGAACCTGCTATCAGAGATCTGACTTCATATAAAAATCCAGTTACTCTCCAAATTATAGTTTTATCCAATTTTATTTTAATGTCTAACAGCCTTTTGGTATTAAAATCTAGCCAAGAATTTACTTTTTTTTTTGTCAAAGACATCCTAAGAAATAACACCAATAGATTGCCTCAATACTTATTTTTATTAAGGTTTTTGTTGGATTTCTCCTACATGTTGCCATTTGTTTGTAACAGTGATCAATCAAATGCTGCCATTGAGTGGAACAGTTTGAATATGAAAGTAATTGACTTTTTGTAACCGTTTGCAAATTTGTCATGGTACAATGGAGAATGTTTTTTTCTTGTTTTTCAATAATTTTTTTGGCGGTCTTAAATTTCGTTGTCACAAAAATTCCAATAAATTTGAAGATGAATCTAAAATAAAAATGCAAACAAATTTTTCTTTTTTTTTTCCATGTCAGAGTTCCAGCGTCCATGCTTAGAGGATATCCCAACTTGTGGGGACACTTGTGGGAAACCCCTTGACTGTGGTGAACACTTTTGCCTCCAGAGATGTCATAATGGAAAGTGTGGTCAGGTAAGATATATGATTTCTATTTTTTTTCAAATCAGACTTTCAGGACAAACTCTTTGGGGTTTTTTTTCCATAGCTTTCTGAATGTGTGGACTAATAGTAATAAGAATAATAAATATCCATAGCACTCTATCCCAAACAGACTCAGGCTCAGAGCGCTTCACATTAAAAATACATAATCTTTAAAATTAGGCATTATTACTAATAATTCATATATTCATACATTGTAATAAATATACGGAAATTTAAAAATACACATTGTTGCTTGATATATTATTTTAAAGTGAGTGGAGACTAAACCTTATAAATGATCTTTGTTTAATTATTTTTCTGTCCAGTGCATCACATTCATTATGTCTTTAAGCAATTTTTTTTATGACCCATATGTCCTCTTTAACAGTGTATTGAGCGCACTGTAAAGAAATGCCGCTGTGGTCAAAGGCAAAAAGAAGTTGCTTGTGCCAAGGAGTTTTTGTGTGATAAGAAATGCAACAATCTAAGAAACTGTGGAGTCCACAAGTGCAACCGAAAGGTAAACATGTTCAAATTTCATTCCGAGAACGTAAAAAAAAAGTTGATAATTTCTATTATTGAATGATGTATATTTGAAAAATAAAAATGATCTTTTTTCAAAGCTGTCTCAAGATAGATTCTACATGGCGATGAAATTCAAGAGCAGGATATTTGTGACTTGGTTCGTCACATTCTACTGACACTGATCTAACCAGTAGGGAAAAAAACTTGCTGCAGCGGATAGTGAAGCGTGGACCTCTGCAAGAGAAGCTGGCACTCTAACATACCTTATCTATTGACATAAATCTCTTCATCTCTTCGAACCATTTTATATTAATACATTTTTCTGAAGTATGTTTTGTATCACAGATTTTGTGCAAAACCTGTATTTACTTTAACCAACCTCGAGTTATTTGTGAATTCAGAAATTCAGCTGTACTATAAGATTATTATTTGTGTCTGTTTACATCAATCCAGTGCTGTGACGGTAACTGCAGTGATTGCGAGCAAATTTGTGGAAAAACACTGCGGTGCAGGAACCATAAGTGCCCAAGCAGTTGCCACAAAGGTATTTATAATTTTTATGCACACCTATTCTGCAACTCTCCAATTAGGTGAAAATTATAAACCAAAATATTATATAGGTCCATATCCATGCTCACATCTACTTATAAAATTATCTTGCTCCAGCTTTAATTGTATCTTTACTTGTATAAACAGAACGAAAAAGGAACCAAAAACAGCAACCCAAAAAGCAATCTCAATTGTTTGTGGGAGTATTTTTGTTTTATTAGTTTGTTTTAATGTTTCTTTATTGGATTTTTCATTGTCTCAGCATATTTTCTGTGCTAGTGTCTTTTATGAGAAAACTTTTCTTGGTTTTCGTCTTCAGGCCCTTGCTATCCTTGTCCACTGACTGTAGAGATTACATGCAACTGCAAAAAAACTAAGATCAGTGTACCTTGTGGCCGTGAGCGAGATACAAAGCCTCCACGGTGCAAACAGCCTTGCCGGTGAGGATACCTGTTGAGACCTTTAGTTGAAGATTTAGCTCTAGTTTGAAGTTAATGGCCCACTGACCACCACATCTCAGTTTAAAGAATACATTTGATTGAACTCAGCATGGTGAAATTATGCATCTTACAAATTTTTCACACAAATGTTCTTGTAAAACCTCAATTTTATTCACCTTTGTCAGGTTTTTTTGTTGTGTTTTTTAGCTCACAAAAAAACACAACACAGTTTAAAGTTAAAGTTACTTGATAGAGTAGGTTTGAGATATTTGAAAAAAGCTTTCAAATACATATCACTTTGGTTAAAAAAAGTGAATGATGGTCTATGGAGCCCAAAAGTTATTAAGTTACTATGTGTACTATGAATGATTTTCTATATCAATTTGAGGTAGAGCCATCACACTGGTCCTGAAAATATTTAAATTAAGCTAAAATGAATACAAATATTTTGGAAATGACTTATTATTAGGTGGACGATGAAATAAATTTTTTATAGAGTGCCTGCTAGTTTGAAGTTATTATACAAAAAATATACCTATATGGCTGTTAATCATAAATCATCATCTTTCCAGTGTAACACTCTAATTTCATGCACTGCATATTTTAGTTCCAAGAAGCATTGAAAATTAATATGTCAATCTTTCTGTAAAATTGTTTATATCGTTAGAGCTCCGAGCGAGTGCCACCACCCTCAACGGCAGAAGCATAGATGCCACTTTGAGGAGTGTCCACCTTGTAACTTTGTGTGCAGTCTAGAGCTAAAAGGATGTCAACATACATGTCCTGCCAGCTGCCATGATTCTGTGCGAACACGTATTGAAGATAAGGTAATCCTTTGTGAATTAAAAAAACAGCCCATTAGCATATAAAATGTGTTACTTTATGCAACCAAATGCATCTGTGGAATTATTAAGATAATGAGTTATCTTTGTGCTTTCAGAGTTGTACTTCATTGCATCAGGACTTGCAAACAATGTTTGAACAAAATAATTTTTACATTGGGCTTTTTTGGATCTCTTCTTTTTGTGCATTTGCATAAAGAAAAAATGTTTACCTTTTTGTTATAATCATAGTGAAATAAAATGTGTGTCTTAATATATAATATTTCATCTTTTACTAATATCGCATATTCAGTTATGATAGATCCAGTTCTTTACAGTCAGATTATTTTTCATTTGTTCCAGAGTGTAAAGATAGGTCCTTGGGATGCCAGGCCAGTGCGTTACGAGAAGCAGAAGAAGCCATGTCCCCCATGTCAGGTGCCTATACCGGTGCAATGCCTGGGTCTACACGAAGTAAGATTGATAGTTTTTTTGTCTATGACTAGTAAATAGTTGGAATAAATATAAATGAAGAAGGCAACAATTATTAACCTTAATATGTTTTTCTTGAAATTTCAGGATAATAAAAAAAAAAAGGAAAGTTGAATGTCTGAGACTGAAAATAATAGTCGAGTTCTTTAGTAGAGCCTTGGTAAAGAAGTACATATATATAATTTAAATATGTAATATATACCGTTCTCTCTCTTTTCCCCTATTAATTTTCTTAATTACATGCATATATCCAATGGAGTTAAACAGCTCATCATAGAAGCAAGGAGAGTCATGTTGCATTCTAGCATTCTGTGGCAAATTTTGCTAAAAACTTCTTGTGTGTACACCTTTATCCCTAAACGCCAAACATCTTTTACCTCGGTTCATTTCTTTTGTAACTCTAAAATACATTGCCCACCTCCTCTCAGACAAGTGAGATCCCATGCTCCAAAGTGAGCCCTTACTCGTGTGGCAGAATATGTGGCCGTTCTCTGCCGTGTGGCAATCATGTCTGCCAGAGGGAGTGCCACGTTGTCACAGATGCCGAGGACAGTCAAAGTGTGAGTTTGATTTAGAGATGTTTAAGATCTTTATCTTCTTTACTTCCTCATTGGTATTAATAAAAAGAAATGTGGATTTACTATGCTAAGAGAAGCTGAGAAAACATCATTTTGACGTAACACATAGAGCGAGACAATTTTATCCTTATTTTTTTTTTTCCTGATTTGATGTGTGGTCATGAAATTTTCATTTATTTTAACAGGCTCCTTGATTCCTACCCAAGAGTCAATCAGAGTATAGAGACAAATTATTGTGCCACTGTCTTCTTGGTTGATTTTAGAAGCGCCAAGCATTACCGTGTCGCAAATCAATAATACTGGCGTTGGTATTTGGGTATTTCAGTTAATAAAGTCCACTGTTAGACAAAGTTTGCACAAATATTTTTTCTCGCGGTGCATTTGAGCGTATTGACTCAACATCTGATGTGAAATTTGCTGGCTGTAAAGTAAACATTATCAGGGAAGAAGAGTGTGAATAATTGCTATAAAGAATCTATCAATAGTCCTTGGGATGTTTAGTTAAACCTAAAAATTGTATTTTTTACTTTCTGTAAACTTGTGATATCCATCTTTGATGATTCAAATATATTGCTGTTTTGGACAAGGGATAAGTATATAGTAAAATTTCATGTGTCTCCTTAATTCATCCACGTTTTCCAATATTTTTTTTATTTCAAGGGTTCTCTTTAACACTAAGTGTGGAATAAAGCAAATTATAATTTATTTATATATATGACAACTTAGTTTTTTGTTTGTTTTTGTTTTTCCAGTTCTGGCTCAATTGCATTTGGTTTCTTCACTTACTGTATATTGAATTAACTCATTTATGTTTTCCTTCATTATCTATAATTGACACATATAAAACCGTGAAAATTTAAATTGATTTTCCATTTTGGTACTTGGTCTATGAGAAAATTGTGCACACACAAATTAACTTTTATTCTGCATCAACTTGACCATTCATCATCCAGTTTTATGCATGCATATTCCTGTGTGCTGTTTGCTGAATTTGGTATCTGACTGTGGGGGCATTTGCTGCTGCACTGCCTGCCACGTTCTTTCTCCCAACTGTCTCTGGTTAAAGCCATGTGGAAAGACTCGGCTGTTAATCCTCCTGTCGAGCCATTGTATGTTGTACATGTATGTTGTTTTTGGTCTGCCACTTTCCCCACAGTGTTCCTGGATTATTTTTTGGGTCAGAGGATATCTACTTTTAGCTGTATATCCAAAGAAACCCATTTTTTTTTTTTACAACTCAGCATAATGTTCTCTGTTGACATCTGTTTTCACCTTGACCCTCAAATCACACCATTACATGACCGGCTGAGACAGTAGTCATGGTATCCCCGCCCTGTCTCATGTGTGGCAGCACATAAAATTGTCAGACGTACATCTTGGGGCCCGTCCACAATATAGCCTATATAGTGCTGCTATTGGACGTTAAACTAACCCCAACAACAACGACCTCACACCATTACTTTCTCTCTCCCCATAGGCCGGCGCGGATTGCCAGCCGTGCGAGCTTGGCTGCGAGGTGGATCGACCCGCTGGATGCACCCACAGGTGTCGCAAGCCTTGCCACCCGCCGCCGTGCCCCCCTTGCCGCATGATGGTGCGCATGCGCTGCCACTGCCAGACGCTGCTCAAACACGTGGAGTGCAACCAGTGGGTTGCGGCCTCGGCCAGCCTGAAGGAAACGCTGCAGTCGTGTGGCGAGCCGTGCCCCAAAGAGGTGAGCGATGGTTTAACCTTTTCCCCATCATGCAGTACAAATGTTGTGTACATTGATATGCGCTTGAGCTGGCGCCTCTTTGCATTGATCTGCGCACTTTCTTTTTCGAATAATAGAAATAAAAGCTTTTACAATTTATACATCTTTGAAAATACCCTAAAGTAATGCGCGTACAAAGAATAGGCTTTAAACAAGTACTGTGAAAAGGATTACCTGATGGGCACAAGGACCTTGTATCTACAGATTGAGTTAAAATCTTTTTTCAAAATTCCAAGTGTGTTGTTTTTTGTTTTTTTTATCAGTAAATTTTAAGTTTAATTTGAGCTTTGGATCTTCTGTTATCTATGGTGACTACATGGATAGTTTCTATTAGTGTTACTAGCACACATCCCATGTTTTGAAGTCCTTCTTTTTGTACCAAAGTGTCCCTCTTTTAGAGCAACTCAGATTTGCAGCTCATGTATTCAGTTCATAACCTCTTAAGTTATGCTATCTGTCGCATGAATGCAAAGGATAGGAAATATTTCTGTCTATACTTAGAGAAACAACAATCTCTCAACTTTATTCCCCAGATGGCTTGTGGTCACCCTTGTGGTGCAATTTGCCACCCTGGATCTTGTCCAAACACTGGAAAATGTGAGAAGAAAGTCGTCCTCAAATGCAGATGTAAGAGGAAGAAGAAGGAAATGGTGTGTAAGGACAAGCAGTCTTTTCAAGGAAAACTAGAGTGTGATGAAAGTTGCAAGTCTAACAAAAAGGTTAGTCAATTTGAAATTATCTTTGCGTATTTAGAAAAAAATTGGAGACTTAGCCGATTGCCCTGACCAATTGGGTAAGAAAAGAAGAAAAAAATGATTAAATTCACACGTACCAAAAAAAAAAAAATGTGTGTTTAACTAACTTTTGTGAAAGATTTAAAATAATGTAACACCAAGCCTTTATAGCGGTAAATTAGCTTTATATTAATACTGGCCTTTAAATCTTTTTCAAAGTAATATGATTTATACCAATTTTTCTCAGTAGAGGTTTCCTATATTGTTACGTCTGATATTTTATGTATTTTCTCTTATATAGATGATCACATAGCTTTCACTGCATTTGCTTTGGCATTATCAATGATACGAAGAATTAGAATACAGTTTCAGTATATAGAACCAAAATTCTTCCAGATTATCCTTCACTGGGATAAGATACGGATGGGCTGAATCATGAATTTCATGATCTTCACTGTCTTAACCCATAAATCCTCATTATATTAAAAAAAAGTATTGTCAAAGAGCTATAAAGAGAGGCACACCAATTTAATAAACGGGCATCTCTTTATTTTTAAATTTAGTATGTAGTAATTTGTGGTACATATCCCATTACATCTACTTAAGAGAAGTTATTATTTCTATGACTGGTCAGCACTAAGCTTAGCTCAGTAGATCTGGTTTATAACTTTATCAAATACAGGGAACATAAAAAAAAAATTATAAATCAAATCATATTCAATTTTTTTTGTCTTTGGATTTCAAATCCAATTACAGAATGTAGATGAAGCAAAGCAAAAGGAGGCAGAGGAGGAAGAACGCCGCAAACAAGAAGCCGAGCTGGAAGAATTTGAGCGCAAGATGAAGGGGCGCAAAAAGAAGCCCCGCAAACACAGGGAAGAGGAGGTGGAGGAGGAAAGCTTCTGTGCCAGATATGGCTACTATGCTGTTTTTCTTGCTTTAGGACTTGCCTCTGCTTCAGCTGGAGCTTATGTATATGTCCAAGATATGTTGTGATTTTGCTGTTAATTGGTATATTGATATTTGTCTTCATTGAGAATTTGAATTGCATAAAAATTAACTTACTCTGCAATTTGGTATACAAGAATATTAAATATTTTTTTGTCTTTTGTTTAGATGATGAAATTAAAGTACAAGTTCCCTCTCTGCATAAAAATGCTAATGAATATCAAACCCAACTTGCAATATTTCGGAAAAGGCCAAGTCTCAGCTTACAATTATAGTCAAGTTGTTTAATTTGAGTGTTCTAAAAAATCTCTTCTTGAATTTCATTTGAGCTGAACAGCCTCTAAATAAGTTGATTAATTGTTCACATTTACACTTTTTTTTTCGTTTGTTTGTTTTGCTTTACATAAAAGCATTGCATTCAGCTTTTATGTATCTGTGACTTTGGAAGTACAGGCTCAGCTGTATCAGACTGAAAGGTTTGTCTCTCTTTGTCTCTTTTGCATTTCTGTGATAGATATTCCATATCTTTCATATGTTGTGCCGTTATAGTTTCTTGGCATTATTCCTTTGAATTAAAATGGTTGCATTGTTTAAATTGTCATTTTAATTGGAAGAGAGGTTAAATTTGTGTTTGAAATAAAATATTCTCCTTAAGGAAATTAATATATACTGGTGCAAACCCTGTGGTTTTTGTAAATACAGCATCCGGATTCTTGCTACTTTTCAAATTTGAAGGGGGGGAAGGATGCAATTTTTGTGGTGCGTTTACATGTAGTACTTTTTGCACCCTCGTCTATTTATTTTTTACCCATCTTAATCATAGTGAAAGGAAAAATGAAAAAAAAATAAAACAAACGAAATTAAGATTTAGGGAGGGGAAAGATTTTTTGTTTATTTTATTTTTCCTTTTTAATGTAAATTCGACCAAAGATAAGATGCTAAAGGACCTTCTTACGTGGTATAAATTTAAACAGCCTGAAAAGAAACAACACAAGTAATATCATACAATAAAAAAAGCCTAAGAATTATGGCTTTGTTGGAACAGGGAGAATCAGAGAGGGTTTATGCTTTTTCATTTTAACTATTAAAATAACATGATGTAAGGGTTTTTCTCTTTTTGCCTAAAAAAAAAAAGATGAGTGAAATACTGGGAGAAAACTGGACGTAGACATGGTTTACCTGTTTTTAATGTGATGAGTTTCGGTACTGGAAAGCCTTTTTTTTTAATCACATCATGTGAGTGTTCAATAGACATGGTTGATATTCTGTATTTTAGAATAAGTTGTGTAAATACAGTTATTGGTAAATTATATTTGACGAGAAATGTTAAATTTGGGTTGGTGCATAAACTATTATTTTGCCCATTTTCATTTATTTGATATTTTCCAAGTTACTCATGTAATATAATGAACCACATTGCGTCTCATTCAAGACTTGATGCCAACTGCAGAATTTTTCACCATATCTTATCTTGAGGCAGATAAAATATGACTGAGTAATCCTGGTGATTATGGTTAAAGTCACGATTTTAAAATATTAACGTTTAACTCTTTTTTTTTTAATGTGAAAGGGTTGGGTCATTATTTTGTTTCATTTATATAAATGTAAATATTTTTATCAAAAAGAGTTGTGTCTTGAGGCAGAATGGTTGGTAAACCAAGCCAATGAATATCATACTTAATCTTAATTCATATAAATTATTAGTGAACAACTCAGATCTTTTAGACTTATCATGATGTTTAATATTTTTATTGTACATTCTGTGTGAGGATATGTGATTTTTCATTTTTGAATAAACCATCATAATACTGCCTATAAATGTAGTAAGTGAATGTTAACATTGATTAGTTAACACATTTTCCCCATAGTCCTACTCTGGGATAAGATTTGAAATTGTCCAAACTGTAACGTTTTACTGGCATCTCTCCCCAATGACACTATTCATTGATTGCAAATGATGCAAAATAGCGCAGCAAGGCTTATTGTGAGAATGAAAAAATGTGAGCACATTAGTCCTATTATTCACCATTGGCTGCCTGTTAAAAAAAGGATAATGTAAAAGTTGTGCATAATTTGCTATGAATGCCTCAATCAGATGGCATCTACATATATCTCTGGTTGTCTAAAGATGTATTACTATTTACCCGCTAGGCAGCTTAGATCTTCAGCTGATAAAACCATCCTTGTTGTACCAAATAGAAATTATAAATCAACAGACCAGCTATCCTTTTACCATTCTCGGTCCCAAAGTATGGAACAAACTTCCCAAAAACATAAGGGAAGCACCTTCTTTGGAAATTTTCAAACACATGCTAAAGTTCTACCTTTTTGACGATTGAAATTGTACCGGTGAATGTTGTAAATACCTATAATGTTTCCTTGTGGCTTGAATGTTGTATTGTATAATGTCAACATTATATGGTTATTTTTCTTTTGTAATCGTGATATTGGAAATTGTTAAGCGCATTGAGCATGATTGTTCATGGAAGTGCGCTATATAAATGCAATATATTATTATTATTATTATTATTATTATTATTATTATTATTATTATTATTATTATTATTATTATTATCAGGCATCCATTCCTCAGACCAAAGCACATTGGATTGAACCTATCAAAACCCCCGAGCTACTGAACCCAAGTGCCACAATGGTACTCATACAATAAAAATATGTATGAAATATTTTACATCCTAATTAATGCTTTAAAAAATATCATTGAAACTGGAAGTCATGTGTTATTTAAAATAGCTTTATTTAAGGATTATTGTTTGCTCTCGATTTATGACTTTAAGATGGTAGCCAATATTTTTTAATCTATTTGATTTTTTTAAAGTTAGGATCAAGACATTTCTTAACTCAGTTTTGAAAGAGATTATAACATGAAACTGATGTCATGATGTACAACAGTTTGTAAAATATCCTGTGTTTTCATGTATGTGTTTCACAATTCTTTTGTGATAGTATGTAAACTACAATGGCTGTGGCTTCATTTCGATTTTGCCTCAATGAGAATGTAGTACATTTTGGTGCTCAGTTGGGTTGAATATTTTCACTTGTGTGTGCCTTTCAAACAAATGCACATTGCAGTGATGTTTTAAAGGCCTTAGCAAATGACTTTTATGTGTTTGTGTTATCATGTTCTGTTCTTTGAAGCTACTTATCAAGTAAAATCTTAACACTGGTACTACAATCCTCTCTGGCATAAAAATCCTGCTTTTTAGCTAGTATCTCAGACTAGAATAACCAGGTAGGATAGCTAGCCTTGCCTCCTGTAGCTGTGCATCTCCTTAAAGTGTAAATTTCACCGCGGTGTAGAGTATTGCAAGAGAAATGTTTTTCTATTAAGACCAATGCCAAGTGGCTTTGTTAGCCGTTGTGGAATCAAAATCTGTGCAAAAGTGCTGTTATACGTAGCTAACTTAACAAGCTAGTATAGTATTTATTGCAATATACATGAAAAAAAAAAGAATAGATCTAAATTCATGCTTATGTTTCAACAAAGCTGGAGGGGTGAAGGTTCGCTTTTTTGTTTTAAACCTTACAAAATATCATTGAGCAATTTGGTTATGACTTGGTAAGCTTTTCAGGGAGACCAGAGTATTTTATGTTACCAGGTACCTTATTATTTTTTTTAAGCCTTACTTAGAATTCATATGAACAAAAAAAATTTTTTTAACGTGTTCCATCCCCAGCATTAATCCATGGGTTAGTGTATATATTCCCAAAGCACAACTGTATAAATAATATACAGTTTTAATTATTTCAAATGTAAAATAATATTAGATAGTTTGTGTTGTGTTTTTATCTTGGAGAGATGAAGGCTAAAAATAAAAAAAAAAGGATCTTGAAATTTGGCACATTTAACAGCTTTGAAAAAAAGTATCAATCTGTGCACTAAAAAGATTTCATGGGTGGTTTACAATCAAAGTAAATATCTTGATTGGTTAATTATTTACTTATTATGTGGTTAACTTGATTTGAAAAGCTCAGCAAATGCTCTTGTGTTAATCAATACTGGTAAATAATGAGAAATAACAATGCAAAGAAAAATCCATCATGTTTATTTGTATCATCATTCATATTAATATATACAGGATCAATGACAAAAATACTACTTGAAACACTTCTTTTTTCACAAATCAACAGTCCAATTCAAGTACATACATGAATGTTAAAAAAATTAAATGTGAAACATACAGAACAAAATATCAGAGACAGGTTAAAAACAAAAAAGATTTTTTGGAAGGTTTTCCCTCTCAAAAAAAAAAAAAAAAAAAAACCAACAAAAAAAACAAATGAACTCTTATAAAAATAATGTCAGTTAATATTTCAATAAATGAAGAAAACAAAAAATTTTTTTCTTTAGAAAGCAAACAAAGAAACAAAAAAAGCAATATTCTAACAGTATGTCATGCAGAAAAGCACAGGACTTGAACTGTAAGGCCTGAGTTTTCTGCAGATGGTGACTGTTAAACCCATAACAATAGAATAGACTGGTAGCTGCGTTTTTACAAAGACAAAAAATATGCACACATTGTTTTAATCTTCAGAATAGACCCACGATGTTAAAGGAATCAGTTTAATTTATTGGAACATGCATTACTGCACTTTGAAAAATTATAAGAGAGACTTGATAGTTCCATTGGCGATAACATTAAATACGAGCGTACTTAACAAGTTCTTACTCTCATGTCATAAAAGTACTTTCATCCTTGTAATAGAATTTTAATAAACATGACAGTGGTATTTCTAAATTTAAAAATATCCCCCAAACCAAAGTCATACATTAAATTATATGTTTTTATTTCATGACAAAACAAAATAATAACACATCACCTTTTTCCAGTTTTCACTTGATTTGAAAATACATAAAGAAGGCAGGGCTATAAATTATGTATAATGGTTTATAGCATCTGAAAATAATGTACTTTTACATTACAAGTTATGTTAAAAACAAAAAATGCTCTGTCTGGTTGCTATTTTTTTAAAACATAAAGTACATTACAAATATGCACCCAGCTGAGTTGAGTTGATTTAACGTCCAACAGCAGCACTATATAGACTATATTGTGAACGGGCGCCCAGACTGACGTCTGACGATTTTATGTTCTGCCACACACGAGACAGGGCAGGGATACCATGACTCCTGTTTCAGCCGGGCAAAGTAAACTGACATTAACCCAACCAGTAGGGAGTGCACTCTCCAGTGCTTGAACTCGGACCTTTTGCGTCGGAAGCCGATGTCTACCCCAAGGCCACCGCCCCCCCACCCCATGCACCCCAGCACTGGCACAACAGCAGGTGAATATCCACATTTACTCCCACTGTCCCACAGATGTTGTGAGTATTAGCATTTTACATTAAAGATTTTCACTGACATGAAATTTGTACTACTAAAGTACAACCGTATGTATTGTTCTGAACAACTGAAACTCAATTTATTATTTGAATAGTAGACCGTATAATATTGTTAACAGGCAGTGTGCTTTGTAATGTTCTCTTACTTCTCTTTCACATAGTCTTGCATTTCACTTTAAACATATCTCCTCTGTCGGGTGTCACTAATAAAAGTTATTGCATTGGCGGAAATTTAGCAAAGTCTTTTTCATCCCAACTTACTTGGCGAAATGTGGCTGATTTAATTAAGTTCAATTACAAGGACAATGGTGTAGTTGATCAATGTAAATAAAAATTATCACCTCTAAGTTATTGGTAATTTTTAAAAAGGCGATCAAGTTATACACAAATGGTATTTCTTACCGCTTTTTAAATAAGGTATTGTTTTTAAGAGAAAACACATATTCAAATTACAATCTAAGGTACAATTTGAAATAATAAAAAAATAATAAAAACAACTATTGTCTTTAAAATACTAAAAGAAAATATAAATACAATTGCAGATTTTTGCTCGTTTAACTCTTTTATAGAAGGTATAACTCATTTGATAAACAAGTCTAAAGTATTTACCTATTCATAAACATTTTCCTTGGATGACCCATAAAATGCAGCCCATACGAAATTTCCCTCTCTTAGTTTTATTTAAAGAGAAGGAACAATAGTAAGGGTAAGTAGACTTGCATATTAATTAAACTGCGTTATAAAAAATGTTGGACTTGATTCATTTTTATCTTTAGCAAATATAAAAAGATGTCCCAAATGTTTTATATTACACGTGTTAAATGTTCTTTACAAGAAAAATCTTTGATATTAAAATGGTGGAGTGGGTATCTGTGTGAGTGCATAGGGTGTTTAAAAAACCTTCAAAACGGGACACATAATTTTTGTTACATAATATTTGTTACCATTTGCAACAAGGTCACAAGTTTCCCATAAGTTAACCTTGAAATACCATGGTTAAAAACAGAATCTTTCAGCACTTATCAATCCAAAGAGATAAAAGCATAACTACATTTTCCTATTCCTCTAATTTCTATAGATTGCTGCTTGTCAAATTACTGTTAATCATTAATGTGAGTCAAATAATTGAGACAGAATTATTATAATGAAATAAAGAACGACATTTACACATTTTTAATTAACTTAAAAAGAAAAATCTGTTTTAAGCAACAACAAAAATGGCAAAAAAATTATACCAAGTACATTATCTTGTAAAAACCCTAATAGGTAAATTACAGCTTCACAATGTAAAATTTTTTTTTTACAGAATATGAATACATCATTTACATGTACATGTATTCCGAATCCACCAAAACATGGATTATTCCAATATCATTTGTAGTCAATAAGTCTCAGTCACACAGTTACAAAAATATGAAGTATTCAAAACCAAACAAAATAAAAGACGAATAAAACATTAGTTCTAGGAATTTTATCCTAATATCTTAATTCTTACCTCAACATGAATCGCAGAATGTTATTTCATTTTTCAACACCATAAATTAGTATTCACTATTATCACGACACAAGTTTTATCTTAATGCATGTATTAACAACAAACATGTGACAGATGAGTTATTAAAGATTGCACTTTACCACACAATGTGGGTAGACTAGTTATGAAGGATTGAAAAGCATGCACAAAATCTTAGTTCAAGCAAACAAGCCAAAACTATCCTGGCCATAGCAAAGACAAAGATAAACCTACACATATTTACAAACAAAACATTATAATAATTTTTAAATATGTTGAAACATCATCACATACATCAATGTCATTCTGATTGGAGAGTAGCCAAATGCGATGTAAAAAAAATGCCATCAAACATTTTTTAATATCAATACATGTATTTATTCTATTCTATTGCAGTCAGAATAACTATGTCTCTTCAAGTTTAATCCGTTCTGGATTAAAATTATGGCAATTCAATATATAACAGCAAATAAATTAATGCAAAATACACAGAATTCAGTTTATTTAATTTGTCAACCTGAAAACATAGTACTATTCCTAGGTAATTGCAATTAATTGGGTCTCAAGCAGACTTCTCGATACTGTATCAATAAAGTGTCGCAATTTCAATTGAACAAGATTTAAACGTATATGTCTCCATTATTATCACAAGCCAGTCAAGATACAAGTCAATAAACATGGAGTACTTAGATAAAAACAGCAGAGCTAGGAGGAAAAATAATTATCATTAGCCTAACTCAGTCAGGCGCTTTCAATACTTTCATAGATCTTCCATGGCAACTTGCTCTGAAGTTAAAAAGTGAGTTTAGGATCCCTCAGGGGAACCTAGGAGACGTTAAATCCGGAAAGAGGGGGAGAATTCTCTCCCTCCCTCCATAGAGAACGTAGATTTTATCAAGAAAGGTTTAGGTTTAGTGGAAAGTGGGGATTATCAGATGATGATGACAAAAGTGAATTATTCATCAATTATTCATATTCATTTATTAAAATTAGGCTTTTTTGCTATTTCAGTTATATTGATTTATTTTGGTTTGTATAACTTAGATCAACATTTACTAAATACTTTGAGCTCAACATGGTTTTAAATACAGTCATACAAATTTTAGTTGCATGAAAATTACTGTGGGTTTAACATTGTAAACATGAATAATCATTTATCTAATCATTCTCACTTCAAATTCCTCTTAGTGTTACAAGTGTGCCCTAATTTTTAAATCTTATCTCTAGCAGAGGATATCTATAGAGATCACTTGAGCAACAGAAAACAATTAATCATGTGAGAATAAGTAATATGATACATAACCATAGAAACAATGTATGTAGTAATTACACCTTCTTTCACAAGCTCATAAAGCAGTCTGCACAATTGGTTAAATACCATTGTTATAATACTTTAACAATAATAATGGCAATGAAAACTAATGACAATTTCTCTCTAAATGAAAGGTAATAATTATTCTATGATGACATGAATAAAAAAAAAAGTAAATAAATAATTATTATTGGTGGAATTTAGACGATATTATTTGAGTTACAGATGAACCAAAGCATGGCTTTCTAAAAGAAAATTCAAAGACCTTTACAGGAGGCTAGCTGTTCCAATAATTTTATGTATACCAGCTGATAAGGCATTAGATAGTGCATTACTTAGAGATTTTAAGGCTTCACAGAAATCAGTCAGTGATGGTAGTCCGACTATGTAAACCATACTGCTGCAACTGCCGCACCTACAGCTTGGTCTTTGACAATGCAGTATAGTTTATTTTGGTATTTTTAAAACTCTTGTTGAAATGGATTACAATGGTGTGTCATTAATTTCATAATAAAAAGCAATTTAAATCAAAGCAAAATGATTGACTGGCAAAACTTTTTATTTAGTCTTTGAGTCTAGCATTATATTTATGCGGTTGTTATAACTGAATGAATCTCTTAGTTACTTTCTCTTCAAACGCAAACTATTAAATCTTTATGCTGATACATATCAGTAGGCATACACCTTGCATGAAAATACACATAGGCAGTTAGAAACAGGCCATTATAAATGCACAGTACTGATTTGGATACATAGCTACATAGATGCTACACAATGTCAATAAAAGTATTTTTTCTAAAATATATTGTGTTGTATCCTTTCCTTCAATCGTCTTTGGTAGTTCTGCTTATGTGCCACAAATATTCCTTCATGTTGAATCAGAGAAACTTACACCTTTCTCCTCCCCTGTTTGCATCACTGTAGTAGTAACAATGATACCCAAAACTAATAGAAGATTCATAAACTGTCACTGTTAATGTAATGCTGCAATATCTTTGACAATTGGACAGTAACTTTTATCGTCAAGATAACTTAAATTAGTATAGAAACCCCCTTGGGAGTGATTGGATAACAAAGAACAAGACTTTTTTCAGCATTTTTTACAGTCTAGACTCCACACCTGAGCTTGAGGAGAAATCCTGGATGCTGTTTTGACTATCAAGTCTGTCATCCTCGTTTGCATCCAAAGCGTTGATATTGCTGCTGTTGTTGCTGTTATTGCTGTTGTAAGTCCCGGCAGCTTCTTGAAGTCTCATCAACATGTTTACCTGAAATAAATAAATATAAATGTAGTAGGCAACAATTATGAACCTGAATATGTTTTTCTTGAAATTTCAGGATAATAAAAAAAAAAAGGAAAGTTGAATGTCTGAGACTGAAAATAATAGTCGAGTTCTTTAGTAGAGCCTTGGTAAAGAAGTACATATATATAATTTAAATATGTAATATATACCGTTCTCTCTCTTTTCCCCTATTAATTTTCTTAATTACATGCATATATCCAATGGAGTTAAACAGCTCATCATAGAAGCAAGGAGAGTCATGTTGCATTCTAGCATTCTGTGGCAAATTTTGCTAAAAACTTCTTGTGTGTACACCTTTATCCCTAAACGCCAAACATCTTTTACCTCGGTTCATTTCTTTTGTAACTCTAAAATACATTGCCCACCTCCTCTCAGACAAGTGAGATCCCATGCTCCAAAGTGAGCCCTTACTCGTGTGGCAGAATATGTGGCCGTTCTCTGCCGTGTGGCAATCATGTCTGCCAGAGGGAGTGCCACGTTGTCACAGATGCCGAGGACAGTCAAAGTGTGAGTTTGATTTAGAGATGTTTAAGATCTTTATCTTCTTTACTTCCTCATTGGTATTAATAAAAAGAAATGTGGATTTACTATGCTAAGAGAAGCTGAGAAAACATCATTTTGACGTAACACATAGAGCGAGACAATTTTATCCTTATTTTTTTTTTTCCTGATTTGATGTGTGGTCATGAAATTTTCATTTATTTTAACAGGCTCCTTGATTCCTACCCAAGAGTCAATCAGAGTATAGAGACCGCCCTGATGTGCAGTAGGCTGGTGCCAGAGCCCCGGTTCGGCCAGGGGTATGTTTCCAGAACCCAGTCAGTGGGGTCTTCCCAGGCGCTGCGACAGCCGTACACCTGAGGCAGAGAGAAAGAAAAGACAAGTTGGTTGTTTGTTAGTTTTTATATATACATCTTTTTGTGTTTTAATGTAGTTCTCTGTGTATTTAACGTTGAAATGACTAATGGGATATAATGATAAGGGTAGTTAAAGGTAACGATAGCGTTTAGTTTCATTGGGTAGAAAATTCAATGTTGTGGTAAGCTTAAAACTAATTGAAAGCCTTCTAATCCGCATATTTTGAATTTGAGAGAGTCTTAAGCTTACTACAGTCTTGTACTTATGATCCTTAAGTCCAAAGCCAGCGACTAGGACAAACATGTCAATAGTAGATTTTTTCTCTCTCTTTATGTTGGCCTTTTTCCAAGTTTTAAAACTCTTTTACACCTTAAGTAAAAGCATCATAACATTTTAAGATACAGATTGTAATTGACATTGGACACAACATGCCTATAACAGTGATTATTCTGGTCCTATTTGACACTGTCAAGAATTGTTGATTGCACTCCATTAGAAGCAGTCAGTATTTATTGTTTTCTTTCTGTGTATCCACTTTCCACCTCACTGTCTCTCTCTCTCCCTCTCTCTCTCTTTCTCTCTCTCTCCCTCTCTTTTTTTTTCTATGTCCATATTTGTCTCATTGTTTTATATCCCCCGACAATGTAGCCTACATAGTGCTGACGTTGGATGTAAAAAAACCCACTCTTGTCCCGTGTATTCGCCTATCTGTCTGTCTTTTTCACTTACTCTCTCTCTCTCTCTCTCTCACTCTCTCTGTATGTTTCCCTCTATCCCCCCCTCTCTTTCTTGAGCTCTGTCTGTCTGTCTGTCTTTCTCTCTTTCTCACTTGCTCTCTCTCTCTCTCTCTCTCTCTCTCTCTCGCTCGCTCGCTTTGTCTGTCCCTCTCTCTTCCATCTCTAATTCCCTATTCCTCTCCTGTTCCCTCTTCCTCACCTGTAGCCCCTCCCTGACTGTCTCCACCAGTGTGTAGTTCCAGAGGTCCGTAAACCAGACCTGAGAGCCGGCGATATCCATAGGACAGGACATAAACAGCCTTGGCCCTGAGGAGGAAGAAGCAACGATGTGTTGTGGGTTGAATACGCTTTCATGAGATAATACAACTGTACACAAAGTATCGTCTAAAGAGAAACAGTGAGAGAGGGAGAGATGGAAAGAGAGGGAGATAGAGAGAGAGAGAGAGAGAGAGAGAGAGAGAGAGAGGAGGCAGAAACCGATAGGGAGAGAGTAATATGGAGAGAGAGAGAGGGGGAGACAGAGAGAAAGTGAGATTCCGAAAGAGGGAGATTAAGCTACAAAGGTAGACAGAGGGGAAAGTCGAGCGAGAAGGAATGTAACAGAGAGAAACAGGGATAGAGAGAGAGAATGAAGAGATTGATAGATAGATAAAGAAAGAAAGAGGAAGAGTGGAGAGAGAGAGACACGTACGAGTTAACACACCTGTTCGAGAGTAGTAACAATGAAAGTGTGTTTTTTTTTCCTTCTAAAGAACAGACCGAAATAACAAAAATTACTACAACTATGTCGTTGAAAGGGCAAGGTGGTCCAAAAGTAGACCGCATGATTTCTTACTAGAAGGATATGGGTTGGGTCTTCTATCAGGCATATTGTCTCTTTACGTACTAATTGTATTTAGAGTTCTCCTTAAAAACCTAGATGGCGTTGCTTTTTTCCGATAAAATGTTATTTTTATAATAGAAACCACTTGAAATACACATGAGTCAAGTGAACTTGATGTACAAGTAGACATGCACTTCAGCTCCTCATTATCTTGATAATCTTGATAATATTTCCATTCTTGTAACAATGGCACGCTGTTGTAAAAGCCACGTAACGGAGTCTGGCTTATCCATATATAGTCATAAATCTGAAATATTATTTAGTATGAGACTTCTACTTTAACAATTTTAGAGGGGAAAAGGGAAAGAAAATGAATAACTTTTGTTGTTGTTGTTGTTGTTGTTGTTGTTCTTGTTGTTGTTGCTGTCTTTATTGTCGTTGTTAGCGACATTAAGGACATTATAAGTCTCTACCCCTTTAATGTGCTTTGGGGAGAGAAGAAAAGGGGGGGGGGTATACAGAGATAGTGAAAACAGAAAAGATAAAAGAATTAGAGAAAAAGAGAAAGAAAGAGGGGGTTAATCAAAAACATGAGATAAAGGTATAGGAAGAAGGAGACAGAACGAGAGGTTAATAGAGAGAGGTTAAAAGCGCAGAACTAGCAGAGTTGGGGAAAGAGAGAGGGTGTCAAACAGAGAAAGGCAAAGGTATAGGGAGATAGAGACAGCAGGCGAGGGAAACGGAGAGAGAAAGAGAGATAGAGACAGCGGGCGAGGGAAACGGAGAGAGAAAGAGAAAGAGAAAGAAAGAGAGATAGAGAGGGAGAGAGAAACTGAGAGATTGAGAGAGAAAGGGTAAACAGAAAAAAGGTTTATAAAGAAAGAGACAGATAGCGAGGGAGAGAGAGAGAGAGAGAGAGAGAGAGAGAGAGAGAGAGAGAGAGAGAGTGAGAGATAGGGAGTGTTAAACCACCTGGTTAAACGCTTTTGGTCGTTCTCTCCCTCTCTCTCCCTCTCTCTCGTTCTCTCTCCTTCTTTCTCTCTCTCTTCCTTTCTCTAGTATATGACACTAAGCCAAAGGGACTAGGTCAAGGTCATACTACATAATTATTATGGGTGTTTTTTTTACCTACTGATAAATTTGTCTTGCTTTGAATTGCTTCTGCGAAACGGATCTGTAAATTTTATTTCCCATGCTATTTTAGAACATAAATGTTTAGAGGAGAGAAAAAAAGGGTGATATGACATCAATGCAATAATTATCAGGTTTGTGCCCGAACTTCCACATAACAGCTTTTCAGTAAAATCAACGAACCATACTAGAGTTGCATGTAAAGGTCTGCAACAGTGCAGCATGACTCATTTTTAAGGTATACCGACAATCTAATCATATCCTTAGTCATGGACAATGTTATTAGGGCCTGCGTTGATAAACTAATCTCCAAATACCATTTATTATCTCATGAACATAATATTCTGATTACACTGTGATTGTTCACGACCCTACTGGATTTTGGGCGTGGCTCAATTTTAGCAAATTTGGTCTCAAGAAAGACCGTATAGCGCGACAGTTGTTGAGTTGGTTGAACGTCCAACATCAGCACAGTAACTTGTAACCCTCTCTTTCTCTCTCACCCTCAGTCTCTCTCTCTCTCTCCCTCTCTCTCTCTCTCTCTCTCTCTCTC
>RQTK01000375.1:143760-161958 GCA_003991915.1 Elysia chlorotica | reverse complement strand
AGAGAGAGAGAGAGAGAGAGAGAGAGAGAGAGAGAGAGAGAGAGAGAGAACGTGTGCGTGTGTGTATGTCTGGTACTCAGTGCTCTCTAACAAAGGAAGTAGAACCTACATTCCGAGTAGCAACTGTTGTACGCCATTTTCATGCACAACCTTGCCCTATTTTTTGTCAAATGGTTTATACGCTTGGCGTAAGCTGAAATAAAAAGTGCGTGCAGCGTTTTCTAAACTTAATTTCATACTTTCTTCCTGCGTTCAGATAACAGGTCCATCACTGATCAAGCAACAGCTACATAATAATATTATTATAATTTAACCTTGTTGTGATGGATGCATTCAGAGCCACGACGGCCTTGATGGGTCGCAAAAGATCGAGTTCCTTTCAAAGGGTAAGTTTGAATTTTTCCATTCTATTTTTAAATTGCATTTTTCTCTGCGTGTAGTAGAAAATACAACAATGTTATCTAAGTAATATTAAAAAAAACAACAAAAAAACATACATGTAATTATTTCTTTCATAGGCCTATTCCTTTTCTATTCGAAATTTCAAGGAAGGAAACATTGGTGAAATATATAAATTTGTAATTATATAATCGAGACACTCAGATAGTACATGAGCGTGCATATATGCTGTCTAAAATATTAACTTAGCCTACATAATATGTCAAGATGATTCTTACTAACAGACAAGAGATTAGTGCCGGTTTGATAATAATAGATAAATAATTATTGTTAACCATCACTCGTGAAAATACACGTAGCCTACATGTAATTGAAGCAATTATAATATTCATTTTTGTTCCTTATTACCTAGAATTGATGCTGAGGCCCAATGGAAATAAGACAAATAAAAACCAGAAGCATCATAAATAAATCATTATGAATAAAGTTGTAGACACTTTCAAAACAATTGTCAACTGGATGCTACAGTAATTACAAGTTTAGCAATTACCAATCAGAAGCTTCGGTTATCAAAATCTTAGCAATTACCAATCAAAAGCTACGGTTATCAAAGTTTTAGCAATTTACCAATCAGAATCTACAGTTATTAACATTTTAGCAAAAACCCAATAAGAATCTACAGTTATTAACATTTTAGCAAATACCAATAAGAAGCTACGGTAATTAACATATTAAACATCTAATTATATTGGAAACCCTGTAACTAAGGTTTGCTTGATCAATCTCTATTTACACAGAGAGCAAATTGTCTGCACAAGAAAAGGAAGACTGAGCCAGAATGTGTTCATCGTCCATCCAGACGTTCAGGCATGAGGCCTCGAGCCTCCCCTCTCACGGTATGTTGAAGAACATTGGCTTCAGTAACGATTACTTGTAACTCCTACAGTCCCCCTCCTCCTCCTCCTCCTCCTCCTCCTCCTCCTACTACTACTACTACTACTACTACTACTACTACTACTACTACTACTACTACTACTACTACTACTACTACTACTACTACTACTACTACTACTACTACTACTACTACTACTACTACTACTACTACTACTACTACTACTACTACTACATATCTTACCACTCTACTTCTGTAGTAGAAAATACAACACTGTTATCAGATTGTATGGCAAATTGGAAGTTGTATTTCAAGAACAATTTATATTGAAAAAAAAATGAATGAAGATGATTAGTCTTTAATTATTTCAAGACAGTTGTCCTTCCTTTAAGTAATATTAAAATCAAACAATACATGTAATTTCTTTCATCCTTTCATATTCCTTTTCTATTTGAAACTTCAGGGAAGGAAACATTGGTGAAATATATAGATTTGTAATAACATATCGAAACACTCATATAGTACTCAAGTGCTGTCTAAAATATTAACTTAGCCTACACATTATGTGGATATGATTCCTAACCAACAGAACACAGATTCGTGCCTGTTGGAAAAAAAATCAGTTTTATTTTTTTAATCCTCAACGGTGAAAATACATGATGTATTTGAAGCAATATAATTGAGTTAATTTCTGTGACATTATTACGTAAAATTGATGCCGAGGCTCAAATGGAAATTAAAACAATAGGAAGCATCATAAGTATTATACATTGCAGACGCTTTCAAGGTAATTATAATCATTCAGAACTACGGTTGTTAGTATTGTAGCAATTACCAATCAGAAGCTTCGGTTATTTCCACTACACACCAACACTGCTACCGTCCTAATACTATTTCCACTACAAACCAAATCCTACGGTTGATCCTGTCTTCCTGTTGAGATTCATCTACTACTACTACTACTACTACTACTACTACTACTACTACTACTACTACTACTACTACTACTACTACTACATATATTACTTCTGCTGCTGCTGAGAATATATAACAGATGCAAATATATACCGAGGTAATTGGACTGGCTTCCCCCATAATCATAGTTTTATCGAAAAAAACATGGAAGACTATCAAACGCCAATCGTATATATACTTCAGTGTAGAAGGGAGTTTCACAGACTTTTATTTGCTCTAAATTATGTACAATGGAAGTTTAATTTTTACAACAAAATACAGGAACACCAACAACATATGACAAATTATTACTAATCTAAAAAATAAAAAAAATAAAAAAATAAAATATAGAATCCTAGCTGTTTTTAGAGTTACGTTTTGGGGGATAGATACTTTGACTTGTTATTAGAAACATCCTACGATACTAACTTAATTCTTTATTTCCACATAATGGTCGGCAACAGATCTATCCAAGTCAGCCACCACTACGGGCACTTGACTTACGCCCACTGCACACGGACGTGGACTTGAGGATGGATATAAGCATTGCTGATGAACGCCAAAAAAGGAGGATGAACTCCCTTTTGAAATATGGTATGTCCACATGCCTTAATCATCTTTGACCAAATAAAAGTAATCTCTCATTAGTTGTCACAGTTTTATTTATATATGTGTTCTCAGTTCATGCTGAGATTTGAACATTTGATTCACTAAAGACTGATCCATACATGCTCTCACTTTATGTTCTAATCCCTTTTTCCAAAACATTTATACTGGCGTGAAACAGAAAAACGAGAGATATTTAACAGTAAGGGTATATATTTTAGAGGAAATATCTTCAAATCTTCTTCTTAGAGTCCAGATACCCATACGAATGTGCTTTTGGTTAAATGCATTAAAAACTACAATTGCCAGCTATGCTGTTTCTGGTAAAATCACCCCTGGACAATAACCAGGTTTTAGAAGTGGCCCTGTGCATCCAACCAAACGGTTAACTGAAGGCCTGTGAGTTTTAAACATAAAAATGAATTATCTCTCCACAGTTGCTTGTTGCAAAGTCTGCTTTTTGGAAAACAGTCCCACCGCGTACATAAATATGCCCTGCGGACACAAGACTAACTGTGCCTACTGCAACCCCTGGATGAAGAAGTGTGCAGTCTGCCAGACAGACATTCTGGACACAGTGTACTGTCAACCCTGTCCAACGATTCAGTACAACGGCCACTTCTGTTTCAAAGAATGGTTTGGCTAAAGAGTGATATGGACAATAAGTAGCAGATTTTTTTTCACATCTCAGTGGATTGTTTGGTGGTCGATTTTTTTTATTCATTTTTAAAAATTTTTTTGGGTTCTGACTATGAACCTTTAGTAGCAACTTCATTATGGAAATTTGCTGAACTTTTTGTATAATTCCATATCCATTTCCCTTATTTTAAAACTTAAAATATGTATATATTTTTTACCCTTTTGTCGCGATAAATTTCAGTCTTCTATAGTGACATGAATTATGATTAATTAATGGTTGTTTGACTTTGAACCTATGGCAGCACTAAGCTCGTATTATCTTCTTAGGTGTTATGTCTCCCATCTGTTCAATATGCACATCTTTGATTAAATTATTAACCCATGTGGAATGAGCACATATCATTTGAAAGCTGGTGTAGATCAATCATACTTGTAAGTCCCAGGCATTAATGGTGATGATGGAAATCATAACCATTGATTGCCTGGGAATTAGGGTATATTTAGTAAATAAATATACTTTAAAAAAAGCAGTTACCCTGTACATGAGGAAATAAATATATTTGACCTTACAAACTTTAATATTTTGTGTAGGTGTAAAACCTCAGATCAACAGGTTAACTGCTTAAGAAATAAAAAAAAACATATTTAACATAATAATGGTTTTTAAAATTGATTGTTGGATGTACACTATGAAGTTCATCATGAAGTTTTATTGAAACTTGCTACATTCTTAACTCAAAATTTGATTTTTAAAATGAGATTTGAAGTGAACGTGCAAATAAATGATTGTACATTAAATATTTCTTTAAGTAGAAAATAATATAGAGAAGGTGAAATTGTGCAGAATGTTATCACGGTAAAAGAAAACAAAGTGCATTACTGAACTATGTAACCAAATTTCTAGCGACAATATTGGTTCAATAATTTATGTGCCCACTTGTTAAGACTGAAATTTAACCTTGTTGCTGTTGTTGTTCTTCTTTGACCACTTTGCTCCGAAGGAGCACGGGCCATCATCAAAACCTAATTTGCTATTGTTCCTTTGCTAAAAACATCCAGTTCTCACCACGACTTTCCTTTGTCTTTCATTTTTCTCTCCAGATATTTTCTTCATGTAACTTTTTGAAGTTCAGTTATTTTGTTTTATACACACACACACACAAATCAATCTGCTGCATTGAAAAATTTTACAATGTTTTTTTTTTTTTCTGTGTGTTAGTCCTTTTGTCATATTTTTGTTAATTTTTGTGTGAAAATTTATTTTATTAGTGTATTTTTCCACATTATTAGTTTAGCTTTCACATATTTAATGTGGTCTTTACCATGTATTTCATATTTTTATCTTCTGCAATCCCATTATAGCCAAAAAATGTATTCTATTTTTCTACAATCTACATGACAGTCATGAAGCATTGACTTAAGCCTCTTGATTCCTTGAGGAACATAGGGCCTCAACAAAGCTCCGCCAACGGACTCGATTTTGGCAGGTCCTTCTTAGCTATGCCCATGTTGTTCTGGTCTTTACCATGTATTTCATATTTTTATCTTCTGCAATCCCATTATAGCCAAAAAATGTATTCTATTTTTCTACAATCTACATGACAGTCATGCATGTCATTTTGCACTCACTTGTTACAAGTTGTCTCAGATGCATTTTAGTTGAGTATGTTTTGTAACGATCAATATCAATGATGCCATATGACTAACGTCAAACAATTTTACGTGCTACCACACAAAGACAGTGCGGGGATACCAGGTCTGGACTTCTGTCTCAGCCAGTCACATTATACTGACACAGACTTTACAAGTAGAGGACCAAATCTGACAAATTCATTTTTGACCAATTGTGAAGTTTAAAACCTCTCAATCTGGAGAGACCAACGCTCTACCACTTGCGTCAGTTGCAGTTTCCCAAGCTGTAGTTAATGCGCATGAAACCTATAAATTTCAGCCACGTGGAGAACCCGCTTGTACAAAAATAAGTTAAATTAAAAAAAAAAGTAATCCTGTATTTCTACTTTCTACATAAACATGTTTGTTATCCTTTTAAAAGTATATCATATTGATAAATTTCTGTATGAAAACTGCAGAGTTCTGACTATTAATTTTGTTGTTGTTGTAATTTTCCTCAAAAATTCCCTCAATTAAAAAGATATCAAGGGGAGAAAACCTGGCTTAGTGTTTCTCCGTAAATTTGGTTATCACAATTACTCCCCTTTACATTTAAAACAATTCTTTGGACTTTTTGCTACACCAGGTACGCTGTATCTATGTTTGACATAGATCTAGGTTCAGTTAAAATATTGTATGAGGCGACGGGCCCTGAAACTTTAGTCTGACATTTAAGCGTTGTTACACAGAGTCATAACAGTAGTACAGACCTCTATCGATCTCAAGATCACTGGAATGATGAGTGCTATTAAACGTGTACTGACAGTGGAAGAACTAGTATGTGAACCAAGCTGGTCTGATTGTGGGAGATAACCCAGAAATTCTGATTTGGGGCCATGTCATTTACCGCAAAGGTCGGCTCCCTTGTATGTGTTTGCAGGCGTTAATTTTAACACGTCTGCAGGTTGTAAATAAATGGTATTGTCATTGATATTAATGAAATGTAGCATTTATTGATATTAATGAAATGTAGCATAGGGTTATTGCTTATCCAAAAAAAAAAAAAAAAAAAAAAAAAAAAAAAACTCCGCAAAAAACAAAACAAAACAACAACAAAACAAAAAACCCCTCCAAAAACAAAAACAAAAAAGCAATTACTAACCCACACACAACCAAGTACATTGTACAAATGTACGATGCAGTTATTCGGATGCACAAACGATTTTGACTTACTGGGAGCCCCGACTTGTGGTCCGCGTTTGACGTAAGAGACTGGAGTCTCGCCGTCATGTTGGATAGCGACTGCTCGAAGGCCGATACCACGTGAGCCTGGTCGGGGGTAGATGAAACAGAAAAGAGCTACGTTAGTCCAACTTGAAGTAACAAAATAATATGTTATGACATGCACAATAACGCATTTACAGAGATTTATTATGTTGGTGTACTTGTTTGGACAAAAAAAAAACCAACAACTTGCCAGTTATTTATATGCTGAGACTATCAGACATTTATTATGTTGATGTACTAACTTGCCGGTTATTTACATGTACAAGCTAAGACTAGCGAGTGCCTTGCCTTATCATTACATACTTGTGTGAATATATATGTAAAAAGGGTTAGATTATGAATACTTCTTTTCTTCAAGATGCAACAGTGGAAAAAAATAGTGTGTTCAGTTCCGATAAAAAAAAAAAAATAGAAGAACTACGAAAAGCAAGCGTCAAATGATAAATTGGCACAGCCGCCTCTGTCAATAGAAATTCCAGACAAATGTAACGATAGAATTATGAACACACACACACACAAGTACTGCTTCATACTTCTTAAAAAATGGTATAACTACAAGAAAGTTCAAGTATATGATTTTGTCGAGTCTATACCAACTAAGTAAAAACAATAACCCCAAAACAATAAATACATGTTCGGAAGTTCCATTCTACTGGTTCTCAAGAATTCGTTCAGAGAGTACACCTACCGAGTAAGTAAGTTATCATTCATGAGTGAACCTTTATCCAAAGAGGTTTTACTTAGCATTCAGCCATTCACCAACCAGTATGTTACAAATACAAGCGAAGCAGAAGAGAGGGATAATTATGTAAGACAACCATGGAGAGACAGAGGACATTGTATAATATATATCTCTGGAGAATCAGCTGTTGCGTCAGTACTAGGCCCTGGTCGATAGTAATCTTCAGTAAAATGAGAGTGGGGGAAGAAAAGGGAAAATGCCTTTCTATACCTACGAAATGATTTGCAGGACGGTATGATATAATTTATATATATGTAATTGTAAGTAGAAAGCCCCACGTAATTAGTAATGAGACAACAATGGTTAAAGAGACACTTTAAAATGCAATGAATTGGGAATAATTTTAAGTACTGACAGAAGGTAGCGAAAAACATAGAAAGAAAATAGCAATGCATGAACATAGCTATTGGGAAAGTCTTTTTCAGAGAGAAAATCCGTTCGATGTTCAGAATGTTGTCTCTGTCTGTCTAATTCTTTGTCTCTATGAATCTACCCATCTCTCTTTTTCCGTTCATCCTTTTTTTTCGTTTTCTGCTGTCCATTATTAACTGTCGCTCAATTTGATATCGCTGTTTTAAAGCAGAGAAAGATAGATAGATAGATAGATAGATAGATAGATTAAAAAAAAAAGAAAGCCCCCCCCCCCCCCCCCCCCAAACAAAAATACGAACACACATACGCACTCACACACAAACACACACGCACTCACACACAATGCTTCGTACTTCCTAGAATTACCATTTTTACTAAATTTTAGCGTACACATGAAAACAAAAAATGGTACAACTACAAGAAATTGAAGAAAGTTCAAGTATATTATTTCGTACGACTATAACAACTAAGTAAAAACAACCCAAAGAAAATACAATAGATGTTCGGAAGTTCCATTCTACTGGTTTTCAAGAATTCGTTCAGAGAGTACACCTACCGAGTAAGTAAGTTATCATTCATGAGTGAGCCTTTATCCAAAGAGGTTTTACTTAGCATTCAGCCATTCACCAACAAGTATGTTACAAATACAAGCGAAGAAGAAGAGAGGGATAATTATGTAAGACAACCATGGGGAGACAGAGGACATTGTATAATATATATCTCTGGAGAATCAGCTGTTGCGTCAGTACTAGGCCCTGGTCGATAGTAATCTTCAGTAAATTGAGAGTGGGGGAAGAAAGGGGGAAATGCCTTTCTATCCCTACGAAATGATTCGCAGGACGGTATGATATAATTTATACATACTTATATATGTAGGTAGAACGCCCTACGTAATTAGTAATGAGAAAACAATAGTTAAACAGACACTTTAAAATGTAATGAATTGGGAATAATTTTAAGTACTGAAAGAAGGTAGCGAAAAACATAGAAAGAAAATAGCAATGCATTAACATAGCTATTGGGAAAGTCTTTTTCAGAGAGAAAATCCGTTTGATGTTCAGAACTTTGTCTCTGTCTGTCTAATTCTTTGTCTCTATGAATCTACCCATCTCTCTTTTTCCGTTCATCTTTTTTTTCGTTTTCTGCTGTCCATTATTAACTGTCGCTCAATTTGATATCGCTGTTTTAAAGCAGAGAAAGATAGAGAGAGAGAGAGAGAGAGAGAGAGAGAGAGAGAAAGAGAGAGAAAGGCGAACATAGTTACTAAAAAAAAAACGGGAAAATGTGTTTTTTCTTCAAACAAATCTGACCGTTCTTTTCTATTTGTTTTTCTATGCCTCTCAACTTGATTTCCTTCACACATCATCCAATGTTATTTCACCGTGGATCTAAAATCTCTAACGACAGCCCCCTTCCCCCACCAAATAACCTTGCCCAAATTTGTTGTCTTCCATCAACCTATAATAGAATTAGAAAGAAGTTTGTATAACTGTATAATTTGTCGCCAACACAACAAGCTATACAAAAGCCCAGAGCCTCTTTAGACCCCCCCTCCCAAAATACCCATGTCCGTGTCTACTCTCACACTATACTAAATACAAAGAAGTTTGTAAAAATGTATAATAATTATTATGTTGCCAACAAAACCAACCTAAACAAAAGCACACAGCCCGAACATACCGATGGCCAGTTCGCCTGCACGAAGGCCTACCGGGAATTCTCTATCAATCATTCATTGTACAGTTTATAAGGTACAGTGTAAATTATATGTATAGATCTGACATTTTCTTCTTTAGCTAGTAGAGGGTACTCCTGGTTAGCTGCCAGATACGGGCTATATTTCACACACTTAGATTCAGAGAGTTAGGGCATTTCGGAGGAATACAAGCGGGACTTCTCACCCAACTGAGGTTAATGAATTCGTGACTGTCCTGAAAAACTTGGATTAAATTAAAGCACAATCGAAAAACTATTTAATAATTTATAAATGAGTAAAAGTGGGATTTAAAAAATAATAATGAAAGTATGAACAGTCCTAAAAACTTGGATTAAACGAAAGTAGAATCGAAGTTATCATCGGGGTTTTCCTTAACCCAATCAGTTAAACAAAAAGAGAAATAATACAAGCGCCTCCTTAGGGTGTAGGGAAAAATTAACTGAAGTATATTGTTTGAAAACCTATTACATGCTGCAAACAATAATGAGGGACAATCAGTTTCTGTAATAATTAGGAAAAAAACACTAAAATTTATCGAAAGCTTAACAAAAAGATACAAGTAATAAAAAATAATCACTAATTTATATCGCTTACTGTTTATTAGATTTCAACACGGAATATGATTCAAATTTTTAATTTCATAACATGAATTAGAGTAACCATATACTTCGCAGAGAAAAACTCGGTGGTCAAAAAATTGTGTGTGTTGTATTTTTTAATCACAAAATGACTTAAATTTAAACCACTGTTATTCATAAACCTTTATTCATTTCCGACGAATTTTTAAGCGAGAAAAAATAAAATCAATTTCTTTAAAAATTGCCCTGATACCGGAAACCGTCATGATTAGAGTCCGAAATGGTTTCCTTTGGGCTGTCAGTTAAAGCTCCCCAAATGAAAGATAAAGAATTAAGAATAAAACAAAGAATCTGTTGCACTGGCGATGAAAAAAAAAAGCAACACCGGCTAAAATGCATAAATCGCACACACACATTTTTTTATATTAAACTTGAAAATTTGTTTGGCCATAGCTCAGGGTTTTTGAATGTGTGTGGTTTATACAAAAACGCAAAACATCTGTAAACATCGGAATGGTAAAGGGGGGGGGGGGGAGGGTATATATATATATATATATGGCAAAGATTGTTGGTGTGGAGCTGAATCGGAGGGCCTGTCTGTTTCCCCGACTACAGACGGGGGTTTCTTCTCTATACCTGGACTATGTATGATAGTCATCTGGCTGTGGCGGCCCCCTGTTCAGACCAGCCAATAATTCTGCTAGTCTAGTCTTTAAGTGTAATGCTTAACAGAAGCCTAGCGATTAGAGACCCACAGAGATACCAAAGACTATGTGTATTTAGGTAAGGCTAATGTACGCCGGCCTCCAATCAAAGCTGTATCTCAAACTTAATATTCCACATATTCTAGAGACCTCTAAGACATTCACGTGAAAGACTTTTCTCACTATGTTATGGTGTTTACCAAATGGTTATGATTACTGACATTAATGATTATCAAACTGCCGCCTTGGTCTTCTTCGATCTTTTCATCTTTGCAATGGTATTGCAATGATAGCTTTTTTTGGTTGTATACTTATATGTGCTTTCTTAAATTTAAAAAACAT
Organism: Elysia chlorotica; assembly: GCA_003991915.1. Lineage (NCBI taxonomy): Eukaryota > Metazoa > Mollusca > Gastropoda > Plakobranchidae > Elysia > Elysia chlorotica. The sequence continues at coordinate 151,115 of RQTK01000375.1, read as the reverse complement.
TGTCGAGAAACTTTTTATGACGGTCTCATCCAAATGATTGTGACCCAGCGTTACTTATTGTCTACTTCAAGTTTCGACTTATTATAAAAATACCCTCCATACGGTATCCGGTTGCATTGATGAAGACAAACCGACAAACGTCCGTGGCAACACATCGTTATTTACTTTTCGATCCTTAGTATTACATTTCCACAGTTCCCCTGTCTTATCTTGGGTAGAAATGCACGAACCCGAAGCCCATGTACTCTTTTGACTGGCGACGCCACAGAAATCTCACGGAACCTTTGATCAATAGCTCCTCGGAACTAATTTAACATCCCTAGGTTTGTCCTGCCTGGCGAGTTCTCAGTGACTTCACCCAAGACAGATCTCCACTGGGAGGCTGCACACGGCCTGTCAAGGAACGACCAATCAGATGCCAGCACCCCTAAACCAGAGACCCTTACCAATCTCTAGACATAAACGGTAAAACCCAATAACTGGCCAGCAGCTGACCGCTAGCTAGACCACCCAGTCCATTCCCAGGGTCAAGCCGGAGCGCGATGCGGACATCTGGACAATGGTACATGTACAATGTACTGGTAGTGGTAGCGCGTTTCTTTTGGGCAATGCCTAGGGAGTGGGATATTGATGGTTGCTTTGGGTTGCTCATTTTAGACTGTGGCAGTCATCCATGGTTTAGGAACAGTAGAATGGAAATTTACTCAGCTATTTCAAAATGTGCACCTTAACTTTGAAATAAACACACTATGACATACTTCAATGTATACACACACTTTCCATCACTTGCATCTTTTCTCTCTCTCTCTATCTCTTTCTCTCTCTCTATCTCTCTATATCTTTCGCTCTGATTCCCCCCTCTCTTTCTCGTCTCTTTTTGTCTTTCTCCCTCTTTCTCTCCTTTCCTCTCTCTGGCATCTTTCAGAATCATCTCGCGATTAAAGTGTATCATGGTGAATATGATTGATGCTAAATATTATCTTTGCAACTCACAAGTTATCTAGAAGCGCACATTTACCCATGTTTTCTTTCCGATTTATTCCCTAACTATTCATTGCAAGACTTTGCCGTATCGGACTTGTTCTGTTTTGTTTTTTCAACCTTTAAGCTACTGAATGTCATTATGGACACTTTACTCTCAAATTTAATATACAAAAAGTAGAAATCCTAAAGTAAAAAAAACCATTACAATAATACTTAAGTTAAAAATCATCAGTGTTATTTTTTCTAATGTTGACAAAACATTCATCTGGCTTTTATACATAGGACGTTCCCATCTCGTTTAAAACTATTGTCCTCTCTCCTTCCCCCATCATAACTATTTGAATATCTGAACTCAAGAGCACTCTAGCTTATCAACAGCCATTACATGAGAAATGACCGTTTAGCAGATATCCCGAACGATCACTGCTATTATCTTTGACATTAACTGGTGGACAACTGACAGACTACAGAGTGAGTGAAAATCTCTCTGCCTCTCTCTCCCTCTCTCTCTCTACCTCTCGTATATCTCTCTGTCTCTCTCTCCCTTTCTCTGTCTCTCTGTCTCTGTCTCTCTCTCTCTCTCTCTCTCTCTCTCTCTCTCTCTCTCTCTCTCTTACCGTCCCATCACTTTATGAAAGGCCCGTTACTGTCAAAACATAATCTGTGCGGCGGTCGATCTCTCTTTTTATCGCTCGCATGCACGGACTCTCTTTTCATTCAAAAAGACAACAAAAATCTACATGTATTGCTATCTCTCAGCAACTCTTGCATAAGGATTATCTTTTAAAATTGTGGATTTACCGTACCGGTACTTCTTGTTAAAAAAACAACAACCCATCTTTGATTATTAAAAATAAAAAAAATAAACAGAATCGCCGAGATAATAATATTATTAGATTTATGTTTCTACTACGTCTATTTTTAGACCAGCAGAAAGAGAGAGAGAGAGAGAGAGAGAGAGAGAGAGAGAGAGAGAGAGAGAGAGAGAGAGAGAAGACTTTTACATAAACCATATTTTATTATAATCTCCAACAAAGCACAAGGCAACAAAGCACAAGGCTAGTCGGGGGGATGTCAAGGAGGAGGGGGGGATATTTGGATCAAAGCGAACCGCTTATTGCTATTACGAGTACTTTTCTAATATTCGTTCCTTGTTAAGTTTCCTCATTAAAATCCCACACACAGTGTCTACATCATTGACGCTGTAGGATTGGTTAGATAACCCACAGATTTCTGTTAATAGCAATCTATGGTTGAGCCCTAACTCCGACAAGTTCAATGGCCTATAAAAATCATAACAAAATAATACCACAAGCCAGCATCTCTTTAGGAGATGCACACACTGGGAATTGCAGAATAAGAGACAGCTGCGGGGTAGCTTCCCTTTTGCGAGGTTTGTATAATAAGCTTTACGTAAAAGAGCCAATTTGCTTGAAACTGAAAGTTGTAAAAAAAACAAACAAATAACCAAGCCCCCCAAAAAAACCCCGATAATCTTTGTTCTTCTCTCTCATAATACATGTATACTCTTTCTCCTCTTCGGCAAAAAAATGGCAGTAGCATACGTTTTTTCCCCTTCTTTGTTTTGTGCGTTAACAAACAAGAAACATAAACATACAATGGAACTACACGTATTTCGAAGTAACAACAAAGACAGATTTTGAAGCCGAATCAAAATTTTGTGTTGTGTCTTCGAGAAGCATCCTCAGAGCGGTTTTGTCAAGGCGCGAGTTTGCTACTGTTTCACCCATCTGAGATCTATTCACGGAAATTATATTGTTAAGAAAAAACAACAACAACAAAAAACAAACCAACGAAACAAACCAACAAAAATCAACAAAAACAACAACAAACAAACCAAAGAAAATTAACAAACAACAACAACAACAACAACAACAACAACAACAACAACAACAACAACAACAACAACAACAACAACAACAACAACCACAACCACAATAACAACACACCGAAACAAACAACGAACGAACTGGTTATCGGCTTTTTGTATTAAGAAAGCTGCGATATCTAAATAGAGTCTTGATGGATTACTGACTGAGAGATGCACGCTTAGATTACGGAGCATAACAGTTGCAGCAGAAATGAACAGTTACTAGAAGATAACATTAACATTTGTTTCAAAATCGGTAAAGGTATCCACTATTTTGTCTAGAGACGACTGCGATATTAATTTAAATAGAGCCTTTGGTGAAATAAGGAGTATTTTGCAGTAACAACGAGCAGTTACTGAAAAATAAAAGCTGTTTCACAGTCGACGGGGATATCCACTACTATACATTGTATTAGAGGACTGGCAATGTGATACTGATTCAAATAGAGCCATGGTGAATAAGGAAGTATATAGCAGTAGCGATGAACAGATGTTTCATTCAAAATCGGTGGAGATATATCCACTATTTCCAGACGTTTACAAGACTTAAAGTAGATGGCTGTAGATAATTACAACGTACGTACAACCGTGACGTAAGCAGAGACTCAGAAATATGGGTATTTTTTTTTTTTACAAATTTAAGTACCCTTTAATTCCGAGGTCTAAGTCAAGAGAATTCGTTGTACTTAACACAGGCTTTGCGATCCACACGGATTTAACGTATGACATAATCACGTCATGTAGGCTTGGGGTTTTCCCCACAGAGTTCTATTAATATTTTTACAAATTTAAGTACCCTTTAATTCCGAGGTCTAAGTCAAGAGCTTCGTCGTACTCAACACAAGAATTGCGACCTACACCGGAGTTAAAGTATTATTATAATCACGCCATGTAGGCTTGGGGTTTTCCCCAACAGAGTTCTTTTAATAGACATCTGTGGGTTTTTCTGATCGCTCATCGGTGCCGTAAGTCTAGGATAGAACCAGAGAAAATAGATTTTAGCCACCCTCCCACATTATACAAATGCACTGCAGAAAAGACCAACTGGAAAGGACGTATTATAAATTCTTCAACATGCCATCAAGTCGAAGGGCGCAGGCTCAAGTGGCTGCTGGATCGAAAAGGCAAAGTAGGTAAAGTAAGCCACCCTCTCTGATACAGTCATAGCGCTATGATTGGACGCCGGTACAAATTCCCCCACCTATCGTCTTCGTTTGGCTATGACTACGAGCCCAGTTATTACAGTGCCTTTACTATTCCTAGAGGGCCAGACGTGGAGTCTATTAATGTGCCTCAAGCGGCATGCACCGACTGCGACGTGCTGACAAGTGGCGATGAAAGAGATGAAAGAAATGAGAAGGGCGCTAGAGATAAAAGGCGCACCTTTACAGCAAACCCTAGCAGGCACAGCATCCTATGGAGTAGGGTCTGATTAACCAAGAACGCTACTGCCTACAGTGTGCTAGTGAGTTAGCTAGGGCAGTATTGCCTGAGAGCAACTGCTTGTTGAGTACAGTTGGTTTAACTTTAACGTCCAAAGTCAGTACTATAGAGACTATATTGTGGACGAACCCCAAGACTGACGTCTGGCAATTATATGTGCTGCCACACACGAGACAGGGCGGGGATACCACGACTCCCGTTACAGCCGTTCACATTAAACTGACACCGACAAAACTAGAAGTGGGTGAAATCACCAGGGCTAAAATCAGGGACCTCCTGCGCCAGAAGCCGATGTTCTACCTCAGGGTTACCGCGCCCCCCAACTGCAACTCCTTGTCGAAAGAAGAGACTTTCATTCTTTCAGTCCATGGTGTTCATTTATTTATAATACCAAGCGCAAGATTATTTAGTGCAAAAGATTTCTAATCTATGAAAAAAATGTCATTTCATTAAGGGTGTAATTACAACCCAAAGAGGATAACCCTTGTAACAGAAAAATTAATATAAAAACCAATATCAATAACAAAAGACAGGTTAGGTATCTTTAAGGATAAAAGACTTTGAAAGTATACAGAAGTTGAAAAAGATGACCATTATTGAAAGAAAAGGAAACAAACAAGAAAACAAAGCGAAAGAGAGTACCATAACAGAGATAAAGATAGACAGATAGACAGACAGGTAGATAGATAGATAGATAGATAGATAGATAGATAGATAGATAGATAGATAGATAGATAGATAGATAGATAGATAGATGGATACAGAGGTCGGAGAGAGGGGGAGAGAAATAAAGAGAAAGAAATCAGACATACAAAGCTAGCTAGATGCGGAGGTAAAGAAAAGTCAAGCTATAGCCATGTTAGCACGAGAAATAAATATTTTTCATATGATTATAATTACACCCAATCGTCACCAGCAGATAGAGAGAACCAACCATGTAGCGAGAACCGATCCCTTAACTTTATGAACCTACCAAGTATCCATCATTCCCCTCATAATCGCAGAGCGACTCAAACTCCGCCTTCTCCTTCTCCTCCATCCTCTTCTTGGCAGAGCGCGGCGTCGACGCCGTCTTGTCCAGGGCGACTATTCTCCACGCATCGCTGGACGAGGAATCGCCCGTCTTGATGAACTTCTTGGGTTGCCACGGAAACGGCTGGGCACTGGCATTGGATGGGGCGCCGAAATGGCCACTACTGCCGTTCGCTGGTAGCATCAGTGAGGCTACTCAGAGCGTGCAGATTTAATCCAGCCTGATCTAGCCTCAGTCTACGCTCAATCTTGTGAGGATTAACACAGTTCTTGAATCTCAAAAGGTTTATTTATGATTTATTTAATGTACGGATCTTTTAATGATAGCCGAGCATACTGTCCGCGGGTAGCATCAGTCAGACGATGTAGATTTAATCCAGCGTGAACTAGCCTCAGTTTATGCTCTAAAAAATATTAAATCCTGTTAGCACAGTTCTTGAATCTCAAAAGGTTTATTTATGATTTGTTTCATGTATGTATTCTTTAAAGATTAAATGTAGCGATAGCCAGGCATACCCTCCACTTGTAGCATCAGTCAGTGCTTGTAGATGTAATCCAGCCTGAATTTGCCTCAGTGTACACTCTCAAAAATACTCAATGTTGTGTGGATTAACACAGTTCTTGAATATCAAAAGATTAAATTTTATTTAAGATTTATATAATGTATGCATTCTTTAAGGATTAAATGTAACGATATTCAGGCATACTGTTCGCTGGTAGCATCAGAGAGTTTCAACCCAGCCAGATCTAGCTAACGTTCACCATTACATTCCAAAAGGTTACATCTCGTGATGTTTAAATCCAGAAACAATTACTGTCTGCTAGTGGCATCAGTCAGGGAATTAAGATTAACTCCAACCAGAACTTTCAACCACTACACTGTCAAAACCTATGACTTTTGTGGATTAACGTACATGTGGTTCTTTGGTCTCAAAATATTTATTTTTAATTTTTTTTCCATATGCGGATCCTGTAAAGATGTATTAATGTAACTCTATATAGGCACGATGTCCAATGGTATCATCAGAGGATTTAAATAAAGAGAGAACTAACAACCTTCACGCACTAAAAAACTGTAATATCGTTAATGTGGATGGGACAAAATTCTAGAATCTCACGACTGTACGCTGGTTTAAATCCAACCAGAACTAACGAATCTTTACACTTTCAAAGCCTGGATTACGAAAGGCAAGCATATTTAATGAATGTCTCGAAAAAGTCCGCTGGAATTCGACGTTGAAATTTCATGTTGGATAATTTATGCAGAACGGACTAAGTACACACAAAGATGGTCGTATTTTTCTATTAAACTGCAGAAAAACTGTCGCAGCATAATTATCTCGATCCGAATGAATTGCACCAATGGGATTTCATTAAAAACACCTAAAAAATAAATAAAATAGAGAGAGAACGAGAGAATAACATTTTCAATATGCATGATTTCAAGTGAAAACGCCAGTTGTTGAAATTAAGTCAAACGCTCTCCATCTAAGATCCGAGTCTACACGAGGGGAAAATCTGTCAAAACCATGCATAGCCAACTAAATCGATTTTTGGGTCCAAGAGCATAAATATACTTACATAAAGATAAATTATAATATATTTCCTGTTAGTTGTAGACCAAAAGACAAGAGAAGATAATTATTATAATAACTCTCCTTTAATCATTAATGTGTTATTGAATTTTCCAAATAATTTGCTGATGTTGATCTTCAAGAAGGTTGGACTGATAGTGATAACTAACTAGATCTACATAGGGTAAAAAGCCTAAGACACTGAGAGCGACCTTGACAAATTTGTCGGCAGCCATGGTTATAGTATTATTATTCTCATCCGCTTGAGAGAGAGAGAGAGACGAGAGAGAGAGAATGAGAGAGAGAGAAAGAAAGAAAGAGAGACAGAGAAAGATAAAGAGAGAGAGAGAAAGACAGATAGAAAGAGAGAGAGAGAGACAGAGAGAGAGAGAGACAGAGAGAGAGAGAGAGACAGACAGACAGACAGACAG
>RQTK01000375.1:125815-134180 GCA_003991915.1 Elysia chlorotica | reverse complement strand
TAATAATAATAATAATAATAATAATAATAATAATAATAATAATAATAAAAAGATTAAAAAGAAGAAAAAACCCTACAAAATAAAGCAGCAATCACGTACAAAAAAATGATAAAGAGGGTAATTTTTGCCCTCTAAAGACATAACAGTGGAAAAAAAACAACAACACATTAATAACAATGTCAAATTTCAGCAGCGATTATGTCAGAACGTGCGTATTTTGCGGAGAAGTCAGCCTTGTTTTGTGGCTTTAGACACTTGAGACTGTCTGTGGCGGCCTCACGGGAAGAAATGAGGGTGTGGGGGACGATGGCTTGATAAAAATAATAGAAAAAACAACAACACGGGAGTGCCGACTGCGCCAATATTCTGATAACACAAATTAACAAGTGTCTCCGAGACTTTGGTGTGGCAGCACATAAAATTGTCAGACGTCAGTCTTGGGGCCCGTCCACAATATAGCCTATATAGTGCTGATGTTGGACGTTAAACCAACTCAACAACTCAACAACTCAACAACCCCAGTCTTTGAGGTTTATTAAGTATTTAACCTGTAGTTTGTGAGGCATCCCTGCATGAAAATTGCACCTTCGAAGATAAAAAAAAAAATATTTTTTTTTCAATACTCCATTTAAAAATTCCAAACTAATCGAACTTCTTTTATGAAAATCATTAATAGAAAAATAGACAAATACAGTGAGCCATTCTCTACAATACACTGGTAGATAAACGTTAGTTTCATTTTGTACCAAACTCTATAACGTTTTAATGTACACAATCACAATAGAAAACTGTTAATAAAGCCAGAAACAGTCATCTGCAAGAAACGGTACACGAATGCCTATGTAACCATACCATTGATTTGTCTATTTACTGCCTTTAGAACCACATGTTTATTGACAAGTTCAGAAAATGTCAAAGACAAAACGCCTATTGTTTTTAATATATTGAAAAGAACAGAAGGGAGAAAGAAAGAAAGAAACAAACAAACCCGTCCGCTTATTGTGCGACTAGCATTTAACGAAGAACGTTTCACACATTTCGGCCACAAAGTCTTGTAACTAACTCATCGTGCCAAAGATGCGAGGCGTGTCAAACAAGGCATAATTACACCAAAATTAGGTAAAACATACATATAAATCTACATTGATTTAGAACCAGTAAAAAAACAAATAGGGCATTAACACACATTGTCCTCCTCCTTGTCATACCGAAGGAATTTGATCTATGTATAGATCTACAATTAAGAAGATGTCTTCTTTTTATGCCTTGTAAAGCAGACCCCCCTCCCCCAACCGCCCTCTATCCACCAACGTTCTATTCATGTTCAAATGTTCACACGATCTAGTTCTAAAGATGTTAGCCCAATTCCTCAGTGCGAGCTCCTGCGATCAAACCGAGATCCTGAAACGCTGGATATACCGATAGCTCCTATCGAATCTGGCCCATTACATTGGCGAACTTCCTTGGATGTTTAGGGGAAACATTCTAGGCCGCTTGATCTCCCAGGATTCCCCTGGGATTGCTCCCCTTCCGAAAACAAAGCAATCATTTCTCTCATGTCTACACAAACGTCTCTCCCCATTACATGTAGTGCCTCCATCCCTGTCTCTGCATCTGCCTGTCTATTGCTATCTGTCTACCTTTCATTCTCTATGTCTTTCTCTGTCTCTGTGTCTGTTTGGATCTTTCTATCTCTCTCTCTCTCTCTCTCTCTCTCTCTGCCCATAACTGTCTCTTTCCCTCTTTGTGTGCCTCTATCTCTGTTTCTGTATCTCCCTTGCTCTCTTCTCTTTCTCTAAGTCACTCACTCACTCACTCTCTCTCTTCTCTCTCTCTAAGTCACTCACTCTCTCTCTCTCTCTCTCTCTCTCTCTCTCTCTCTCTCTCTCTCTCTCTCTCTAACTGCCCGACCTTCTCTATGCGAAAGCACTGATTTGTAGTATTTTGACTCGGACATCCACGACAAAAAATTTAAAGGCCAAAGCCCAATCAACCCCATAGGTCATTTTTGACACAGGAATGATGGCCACCTTTCAAAACAATTGACAATAATTTAGACAAGAGGACTCAATTACTCAATGATAAAAAAAATATTAGGTTGGTTAGTTTTTTTTTAACGATAACGAAAATCACCAGCAAATGGGCTATACATCCCACAGACACTTTCCTAGATCTGACATGTAAATACACAGAGCGGTGGTACCACAACTTGTCTCTGCCGGCAATGTATGAAAGATACCTAAGAAACTAGCACACGTACTATTGCTGTCACACACGAGACAGGGCAGGTATACCAGGACTCAGCCGGTCACATTATACTGACACCGACCCAACCAGTTACAGGGGACGAATACCGGACAAATAAATCTGCTGATCGTGGGATTAGATCCACGGACCTCCTGATCTGAAGACCAACGCTCTACCACATGAGCCAGTTCGCCCCCCCGCACCTGACTCTAAAGAATGGCAGAACTGCTTATCCAGCAAATCTGTACACACGGCTACATTACCAGACTGTGGTTCCCCCCCCCCAAATCGTCCAATCTTAACCAAGGTTAGTTAAAATACACGGTTGTTTCTACCTACAGGCAACCAACATGCAGATCGGAACCGATCCCAGCACAGCATCTTTATTTTAATGCTGTCGATAAGGAATCTCGGAAATTAATGCTTACAGCATTCCCTTCTAGACCGCCCTGGTTTTCCTGGCATGGGCCTATCTTTCTGTACGCCTTGAAACAACGTGCGCCCTCACACAGGCCCGAACATCTAACATCTCGAGTGGGGGGAAATAGACTAGATACTATCCTGATACTATCTTCCTAGCGTCTTCCCCCATTGGGCGAAAAACGCTCTGGTTACTTTGTACATTGATATGAAGGGAAATTATACAGATAAGAATGGTATATATATCTCTGGGAGGAAATCACACGGGAGGGGCATCAGGTATTTGGCTGCTAAAGTTATGAAGCACTTCAGGTAAGAGATAAAAGTTCTGATCTTGACGCACACGGCCATCTAACAATTTTAAGTTGAAGCACATATATATATATATATATATTTTTTTTTTTGGCTTTTCTGGCGTTTAAATGTAATGGTGTACAGGTTTGGGTTAAGATATCGTTATGAAAGAGGCAACAAAGATTATGATGTGAAGACGATGATGATGGGATATCACAACTTGCAGACAGGAGAAGGTGAGTCTAGAAAAGGTAATTAACGATGAAAAGGAAAAAAAACTCAGATAGAAGAGAAGTTAATTGGGTTGAAATAAGAGAAGCGAAATTGGAAACAGGAAAAGATAACGAACTAGGTTCCACTAAAATTAGACAGTGGTGAGATGGAACAACTTACATAGACGTACAACTCAACAACACAATAGAGAAAGGATGTTAGCAAGGTATCATGGATAAATAGACAACGGCTAGATTGAAATATAATAATACAAATAGATAAGTAAGGTGGGATATTGGTGAATAGGTTTAAGCTTCCGTTAGATAATAATATCGATATTTCAATAACGATGGAGGAACAGGGAAATGCTGGGGTAAACAATAAACCACGACTAATTATTAAAGCAGATTTCCATTGTCCCCAATCGTATAGGCAGAAAAAAATCCAACCCAGCTGACTCAAGATTAAAGAGCTTGACAGACAATGGAAAACAAAACTGCCTGACTAAAATTAGACAGTGGTGAGATGGAACAACTTACATAGACGTACAACTCAACAACACAATAGAGAAATGATGTTAGCAAGGTATCGTGGATAAATAGACAACGGCTAGATTGAAATATAATAATACAAATAGATAAGTAAGGTGGGATATTGGTGAATAGGTTTAAGCTTCCGTTAGATAATAATATCGATATTTCAATAACGATGGAGGAACAGGGAAATGCTGGGGTAAACAATAAACCACGACTAAAAGCAGATTTCCATTGATCCCCAATCGTATAGGCAGAAAAAAAAACCCAACCCAGCTGACTCAAGATTAACTAGCTTGACAGACAATGGAAAACAAAACTGCCTGACAAGCAGAAAAAAACACATTCCAAGATTAACAAAATAAAAACTCAGCACGGGAATCTAACGGAAGCTTAAACATATGCACCAATGTCCCATATACAGCAAACATTCATTTCTATTACATACAAGATTCGAACTAAAAAATCTTTCCAAAACTGATCTTAGGTTAAAAACGAAAAAAATGTAATTCATTTCACGTTCACCATTATCACCCACACAAACACAGTGGGGGGAAATAACCTTAGGTTAAACAACGACAAGAAAAGATAATTATGGTTCCTCGTTTCACGTTATCCACTATGTACCAAAAATAAAGCGAAAAAATAAAAAGGAAGAAGAAAAAAGTCGAGACAGACCCGGCACGAGCCCTTTCTTCCAATTACAGCCCAGGGGCTGACACAGTCAGACACACTGAGAGGCCCTTCTGCTGGTGCCGGGGTTCCCTGGGTTGGGTGACCTCAAGTCTCGACTCTAGAGAACCCGCATCCTTCCCATCTCTCCCTCTATAGAGACTTTGCGATAACGAGGCACGCAGCGAAAACGAGGCCGATAAGAAAGAAAAAAAGGGAATCCCCGCCGGCGTCCAACCATAGCTCTATCCTAAACATACGGCAGGAAACCCCCTTGAAAAGCTAACTTAGGGTCCTCATTATGTTATCAGTATTCGTCGTGTGTATCGCACAGCCTGTTTTGTGTGAAGTGCGACGAAGGAGAGACTTCCATCTGTTCCAGCCGAAGAACAGCCGCTGGATAGAAGAAGGCCCTCTGCTGACATTCTGAGAAGAGGTTGTTGCTCACAGCTAGTTAAAGAACGTTCGAACGCCTCTCGCCGTCTCGGGTTCTTTTGACAATGGGACTAGAGTTACAGTATAGTATGCATTAATGGAGAGCTAGCTATGTACAGACTCGATAAGACTTCGAGAGAGGTCCAGGGGTCTACAATTGGTTTCAATACGTTATACGGGAAAAAAAGTATGAAATACAAACTTGAGAATTAAATGTGGTTGTTGCTTAAGAAAATATCTGCTTAATTAAAAAAAGGACGTAGTTTCCAACGTTTAAAAGAAAAAAAACAAGAAAAAACAACTGAAGAAATTCCATAGACAGATGACGCCGTACATATCAGGTAAAATTTCAAATTTGATAAGAAGTTGACATTGTCGAACTTAAAACAGCATCCGTTGTTGATGCACGATAACATTTACGAAAAGATTCCTGAATATTATATACGCTTTTAGTTTAGAGAGAAAGAGAAAGAGAGAGAGAGAGAGAGAGAGAGAGAGAGAGAGAGATAGATAGATAGATAGATAGATAGATAGATAGATAGATAGATAGATAGATAGATAGATAGATAGATAGATAGATAGATAGATAAATAGATAGATAGATAGATAGATAGATAGATAGATAGATAGATAGATAGAGAGAGATAGATAGAGAGAGAGATAGATAGATAGATAGATAGATAGATAGATAGATAGATAGATAGATAGATAGATAGATAGATAGATAGATAGATAGATTATCATACACACCGCAATACCCTTTTTTAAAATATTTCAAAATAGCAACAAAAAAATCATTATGAAATCGAAAAACATGTATGAGCTCTGGATAACCAGCCTCTCTAACCATCTCGAAACTCTCGAGATTTATTTCAGACCCAGAACGTTGTTTTGTCTCCGAGACGGTTGATGGCTCGATGCATGCAGCATTCAGCAGATGGATGACGCCACCAAACGACCTGGCGTAGAACTAGTCGAAGTCAAGTCGCCAGGTCACACGGTAAGGGAGGAACAAACAAAAACATTAAACAGCGCCTGTTGCAAAGATCAGTCAGATCCACCGAAGAAGTTAGAGATGCAATAGCCATAATAAAATTCAGGGACTTGCAAAATGAAAACATGTTTTTTTTAATGTATGTGTTGAATCACACTTCGGCGTGCAGAAAAAAGAAACGCGAAACATCGGAAAGAACAGATGTTAGAATCAGAACCCCCAAAACTTGACGTACAAAGATAAAGGTTCACCCTCTACAAATATATAATATTCATGTTCCCAGTCTGATATACTCATTTGAAAATCCTCCCACCCCTCTTTTCCTTTCCCCCTCACACATATGCGCGCGCTGTGATTGGTTTAGGGGGGCGCGGTGGTCCAGGGGTAGAACATCGGCTTCCGACGCAAAAGGTCCCGAGTTCGAATCCTGGCTGTTGCGTTCCCTACTGGTTGGGTCGGTGTCAGTATAATGTGACAGGAGTCATGGTATCCCCGCCCTGTCTCGTGTGTGGCAGCATATAAAATTGTCAGACGTCCGTCTTGGGGCCCGTTCACAATATAGCCTATATAGTGCTGCTGTTGGACGTTAAACCAACCCAACCAACCCAACCAACCAACCAACCGTGATTGGTCTAAGGGTTAATACACGGGGATTTTTTTTCTGGTACATACACTATAAATGACCCGGAAAACGGTTACCTATTTCATTATGAAATCTGCATCTTCTTGAAAAACATGATATGACTAAACCAATGGCATGTACCAAGAACATGGCCAAATCATAAAAAAGGAGGCCTTAAAAACAATCATGAATGTTTTCCAGAAATGCCTACCTCGGTACCCAGTTGTAACATAGCCAAGCGGATATCAAATTTTTAAGGAATATGAAATTTATATTTTGATAAAATTGCGTGTATTTGAAAACATGTTTACCAAGATTAGAGTCTTTTTTTATTTAAACAAAAAATCGAATTATTCACAAAACCCAACTGATTTCCACCCAGTTCACAGCATTGCTCTATTCTTCGATTCCATTTCGCTTCCTATTTCTTATTTCTTTTCTTAGCTTCTCAGGTGTTATCTTTGTTGGCGTTGCTTGTATGCGTTTTCTTACAGTATTTTTTCATCGGCCCCTTACTCGTTCAGTATCTTAGAAAAACACCCCCTCTTCTTTATCTCTCTCCCCCCCCTCTCTATGTCTCTCTCTCTTTCCATGTATGTCTGTGTTTCTCTGTCTATCTATCTCTATCTTCTCTCTTGCTCTCGTTTCTCCCCCATCTTTCTTTCTTTCTTTCTTTCTTTCTCTATACCTTTCACGTTTCTCCCTCATTTTCTGATCTCCCTCGAACTATCGAGAGTTAACTCTTTGTTCCTCCTTTTTCTATCATGCGAGAAACTCGTGAAAGGGTGTAGTCGGTGTATATGCTCCTAAAGGGTTAAAAGCAACCCGCCCCTCTACCCCCCTCTTTGCTTTCTCTAGCATCCCCGTCTGTTGTTGTAAGTGAGCCATAGGGCTGTATAAACCGTGCTCATCTTCATCCCCCGTGTTGTTTTTGCCGCGACCATGTTACAAACCCAACGCTCCCCGACTTGAACGTTTGCCGATCTACAACCATATGCCCATTGGGTGTCATAAGCGCAGTATGGCGTGACAATAATAATAACATTATAGGAGGACGATATAAAAAAAAACGAAAAAACAAAACAAAAAACCAGCACCCCCCTACCCACACATTCATAACCAGGGATCGAAGTAGTGCTTTATCCAATTCAATCTTGAAGATGATATTGAATTTATTTTCTCTAATGTCCTCCTCTTCTCTATTATCCTTCTATCTCTGTAACTCAACAAGGTTTGACTTCTCCGTGCTCGAATTACCTTTTTTACATACTAGATAGATAGATGGATAGATGGATGGATGGATGGATGGATGGATAGATGGATGGATGAATAAATGAATAGATAGATAGATAGATAGATAGAGGAAAATATAAGAGAGAGGGATAGAGAGAGAAAGAAAGAGAGAAAGAGAGAGGCTGAGACATAGAGAAAGACAAAGAAAACAAAGACGGCATTCCACCAGCATCAAACAGCAACACAAATCAAAGACATAATTATTTCAAGCTAAACGGGGTAGCATTCCTCCAGAATATTAGCAGCATGGGTTCTTAAACACCTTGGCGAAAGTTTCTCGACATCCGACAAGAGAAATAAAACATTGTAATGGATTAAGACACTCTCGGAGCGAGTTTAAGAGAGCTTACATTAAATGTCTTGCGATAACGTTGACATAATGAAACGAAGACGATAGGTAAGGTAATCTGTATAGGCATTTAATCATTCCTCTATATAATGCCTTACAGAGCCTAAGAGCGTTCGGAAAACCCCCATGCCTGACGGACGCTATTATGTCCTCCATCATCGTCGTTGCGGGTCACAAAGTCTGTAATTTCGCGTTGAGATGCTTACATTATCCCGGCGTCATAAGTTTCTCGGCGGTCTGTCTCCCTGCTAGAGTCAGGGCACTTTTACTACCACTAGAGGAAGAAGTTTACG
>RQTK01000375.1:110815-120815 GCA_003991915.1 Elysia chlorotica | reverse complement strand
AACGCGACACAGAGTGAGATAAAGCCGTATAGGATATCCATGGGGGAACCTAGAAACGGTTTAACATATGGAGCTTAGCTCTCCTTGCAAACAATGAAAGTCAGATAATGGTAGAGAGATATAGAGAACAAAATAGACTAGCGGGTGACGGAACGAAACGAAGATGCGCAGATGCCTTAGACTATTGTGAAATTTTGTTATCCTTATCATCGCAAATTGAGAGCTACTTCATCAAAGCTTATCTCAATGTACACGCACGATTTCTCACAAACACACACACTAACACAAACATACTTGTACAAAATTTCACCACATACACACAAACATACATATACACAATGCACACAATATCACCAGAAACACACACACACGCACGCTCCGATAGGGGGAAAAGGAAATACATGATCGTATAAATGATGTCATGATGCTCGATGTGCAATAATAAGCTTAGGAGAAGAAAGTTGCGGAATAAGTAAGATGACACCGAAAAAGGGTCAAGATACGATACGATAAAGATAAAACTTATTTAGCATACTGATATGGTTGTGAATTGGGATTCTTAAAAAAAAAAAAAGAAAAAGAAAAACAAAAGTAGAGTAAAGAAAAGTCATCTTAACATTTGAGAGGCTCACAATTTTGTTCTTTGTGTGGCTTCCTGAAAAGTGTGTCGAGCTGATCTTTCCATTGTTATCATGTAATAATGAAAATTCATGACAAAACTCGCTTCTAATAGATAAGCATGATTGAGAATGTTAAAATAACACTTAAACTATTAGCTGATTTCATGTTGACATTCCTAAAAGTTTACCTCTTTACGGCAAAAAGCAACAACAACAACAACAACAACAACGAAAACAACAACGAAAACAACAACAACAACAACAACAACAACAACAACAACAACAACAACAACAACAACTACAACGAAAACAACAAGAACAAAAAACAACAATAACAAGGAAAATTGCATGGTGATACACAAAAATCTAATTTTTTTATACGAGATATGTTGATAACACACATACACACAACAGTTCACCAGCCTATGATAATAAAAAGGGAAAATGAAACACTAGAGAACAGCCATACTAGTAAAAAAGATGGATAAAATGGGAGAAAACAAAAATAAAGTAATAACGCTTGCAATAGCTTCTCAATTCTAACATAAATTAAACAAAAATGAGCTAAACGTATAAATTAAAGGTGCGCATGATAAATCTATTTTATAATGCTTTCTCCCAATGAGGAAAAAATATGAGCCAGGTAATCCACATACACATATTATGGGAAGATAAGAAATGAAGACACAACTAAAGATATTAAATAATAATTACCCAGACATTTGACATTCCTAAAAGTTTACCTCTTTACGGCAAAAAGCAACAACAACAACAACAACGAAAACAACAACAAGAACAAAAACAACAACTACAACGAAAACAACAACAAGAACAAAAACAACAATAACAAGGAAAATTGCATGGTGATACACAAAAATCCAATTTGTTTATACGAGATATGTTGATAACATACATACACACAATAGTTCACCAGCCTATGATAATAAAAAGGGACAATGAAACGTATTTAATAATTTCTACGAGCCATATTAAGAATTCTTAAGACACTAGAGAACAGCCATACTGGTATAAAAGATGGATAAAATGGGAGAAAACAAAAATAAAGTAATAACGCTTACAATTTAACAGCTAATCAATCCTACCATAAATTAAACAAAAATGAGCTCAACGTATAAATTAAAGGTGCGCATGATAAATCTATTTTATAATGCTTTTTCCCGATGAGGAAAAAATATGAGCCAGGTAATGCACATACAAATATTATGGGAAGATAAAAAATGGAGACCCATAAATCGAGACATCGCAACTAAAGATATTAAATAATAATCACCCAGTGAATGCAGTGGCTCCTCGCTGAGAGAGAGAGAGGGAGAGAGAGAGAGAGAGAGAGAGAGAGAGAGAGAGAGAGAGAGAGAGAGAGAGAGAGAGAGAGAGGAAGAGGAAGAGAGAGAGAGAGAAAGAGAGAAAGATGAGAGAGAGAGAGAGAGAGAGAGAGAGAGAGAGAGAGAGAGAGAGAGAGAGAGAGAGAGAGAGAGAGAGATAGAAAGAGAGAGAGACAGAGAGAGTAATACAAGGAGAAAAAAAATAGAGAGAAAGAGAGAAAAGAGAGAGAGAGAGAGAGAGAGAATGAGGAGAGAGAGAGAGAAAGAAAGAGAGAGAGAGAGAGAGAGAGAGAGAGAGAGACAGAGAGATAGGGTGGGGGAGAGGAGGAGGGAGAGAGGAACACATCATCTTCAGATCCTCCTGGTGGTAAATATATATGCACTTTATCTTTTTCAAATTAGGAAAAAAAACAAATTTCACCGCAAAAAGACTGGACCAGTTGGCTAAAATAATTTCCAAAATAGATAAGACCGTGGCATAAGATAGATAACACTGAAATTCGAGAAATTCGATTTTAGATACAACGTAAATAAAACCTGCCAAAACCAAAACGTTTAATTAAATTTCACTTGGCAGTTTCATTGGAGGAAGGAGGAATACATAATAGCCATGGATAGACTTAAAATGAAAACTAGACCATATAACTCTAAATTTCGAGTAAAAAAAACAACAAACAAAAGTTTTAACAAAAGGAAAGAAGAAAGAGAACAAAGTTAAAAAACAGCGCAGTGTATGTACTGTAATTTCTAGTGTCAGCTCCGAGACAGCTCCACAGAGCTAAAGGTCATTGAGTTCCCAGGGGGGAGAGAGTGGCCTGGCCACGGGACAGTAAGACCAGGAAGGGGAGGGACCGGGGGGGGGGGGGGGAGGAGGAGGGAACTTTATTGAGCAGAGGAGGGCTTGCGGTTATAGAGCCTATAGCCAAAACGTATTTATAAACGATCGGTAAGGAATCTACATCGGCAGCAAATCTTATTATATATAATATCTATCTATCCTTGTATTACAGAACTAGTTGCAGCTGAGTTGGTTTAACGTCCAACGTCAGGACTATATAAACTATTTTCGTGGACGGGCTGCAAGACTGATGTCTGACAATTTTATGTGCTGCCACACACGAGACAGGGGCAGGGATACCATGTCTCCTGTCTCAGCCGTTCACATTAAACTGACACCGATCCAACCAGTAGGGAGCGAAATCTCTAGGGCTCGAACCAGGGACCGTGGGAAGCCGGTGTTCTACCTCAGGGCTACTGCGCCCCTTTGGATTACACGACAAGTGAGCCATCCTCTAACTCCATGCCCAATAACGGCGTGATTATGTCACCCATTGTCGTCGTGTTTATCGCAAAAAACATAATAACTAGAGAGGCTTAGAGAGAACGTTGGGCCGCCAGACAGCCAGACACTAATTCCACGTACAGTACCGAGTTACATTAGCACTATCGACAGAGCTGTTGGGATCTTGTTACTGGCTCTACCAGTCGTCGTCACACAGTCCCAGAAAACTAACAACACGAACGGAAATTTAAAATAATGGTCCACATTTTCCTTTGTTCTTTATAAAGTGGAGGAAAATGAAAAAAAAAAAGGTTTTTCGGCCAGGAAAATTAGTATGGGATATAGTTACTGAACTTTCCTCAAACAGGAAATCAAAAGGCAATGAAGCTCTGCTGGTTTTGCTAAATCGCTCTCTAGTCTTTAAACCAGCTACACTTATTGTAGAGGAAAACGGAAGGAGATATGTGTTAGTTGAAATGTAATATTAAACAAAAAACAAACAAACAAAAAACAACAAAAACAACAACAAAAAACAACCAACAAAAACAACCAACAATAAAAACAACCAACAATTAACTACAGCCAAACAACAACAACAACAACAGCTATATACGAACGTATCAGTGACATAATTATGCAATAATCATCCGAAAAAAGGGAGTGTGTGTGTGAGGAAAAAATTACACCTAACACCCAAAAACAAAACAGTTTCCCGCGTTAACGGACATTCGGACACTGGCTATTTCTGCATGGACACACTGACATATTAGCGAGGAATTCTACTGGTCAGCATTTATTACAATGTTTCCAGGACATTTAACACAATGCAAAGCTGAGAAGCCAGCGGCCAGAAGACCTGTTATTGATCTGTTCTGTTACGGTTATACCAGCATCCCTTCCAGGAAACGGCCCATTTGTGGGGGTGAGCTGATCTGGGGTTTGTTGTTTAACGTCCAACGTCAGCACCATATAGGCGGCCAATATGGTGGCTTATTTGATTTCGTACTGGACAGTCGACTCATTGGCTTTATTCATGAGAGGTATTCGGCTGGTAAACTCCTAGACCTCATCACAGGACGGGTTGGTTGCTTAGCGTCCATACATAGGCTCCATATAGGCTACAATGTGGACGGGTCCCAAGACAAACATCTGACAATTCTAGGTATCGTAAGGCGGGTGATGGGTGACCGAAGAGTGTTGAAAGACAAGGCGAATAGATTATAATGCAGCCACTAACAAATAAATGGAAGCATATAATTATTAATTTAATTGAAATAAAGAGGTAGCAAAAGAAAACTATAGCCATTAGAAATAGAAGCTCGAGAAAAACTCTCTTTATCTCTCTTTCTGTTTATCCCCGAACTATCGCATCCGCCTCTACCACCAGACCGATTTTTTTCATACAACAAGTAAGTATGACATAAATTCGTTTTACCAAGACAGCTAGCCTACACGGTATTCCATAGACCGTAGACTTATACGCGCTTAAATTAATGATGTACGTAACATTTTCCCAAGTATGTTCACCCTAGACCATATTTTCACTTCACCCATAACACAGGTTCGCTATCTTTTATGCAGCTGTTCTTAGAAGATTTATTACAACTGCGTACGGACAAAGCATACAAAGCATACAAAGGAAGGATAATGATTAAAAAGAAAAATTCGATGTTTATCAAGGCCGAGACGAAACATCTTGCGCGCGTTTCGCCTTTATCTTTATGATTAGGAAGATGTTCGGCGCTAATCTCCAGCGAGAGGGGTTAAGATACGCTCTTATCTACCACGCCCTTCTCACGGCGTTATGCCTGGAGCGAGCGCGAACCACGCCCGCCGGTTTGCTTCATAATATACATGACAGCTCTATCTCCCTCGGCCCTCTTTGTCTATGTCTATCGGTCAGTCACACTTGGGATGCCTTGAGAAAGGAGAAGAAAAGAGGTCTGGGAGATTGGCCGTGAGCAAAACACAGTGGGGAAATAGAGAATGGGAAATATGGGAATAGAGGGAGAGGGAAAGGGAGGGAATAGATAGATAGATAGATAGATAGATAGATAGAGAGAGAGAGGTAGAGAAATAGAGATAGATCGATCGATAGAGATAGATAGATAGAGAGAGAGATCGATAGATCGATAGATAGATAGATAGATAGATAGATAGATAGATAGATAGATCGATAGATAGATAGATAGAGAGAGAGAGAGAGAGAGAGAGAGAGAGAGAGAGAGAGAGAGAGAGAGAGAGAGAGAGAGAGAGAGAGAGAGAGAGAGAGAGAGAGAGAGAGAAGAGAGAGAGAGAAGAGAGAGAAAAAAAAGAGAGGTGGGCATAGAGAGATTGACAAAGATTGTGAGAGAAAGAAGACATTGAGTGCAACTGGAGAAATCAAAGAGATGAATAATATGAACATCTGAAGAAGCAGTTACGTTATTACTATGGACCAGAAAGCTGCTATTGCTAACATTTCTGAAAGAATCGACGTGGCCTAAATATTGATCACTGGAGGATGCTAAACCACAATTCATTGAACGATGTGAATGATGTTTTGGAATATTATTGCATAGGATTTAGATATTGTAACTACCCATACACGCACGCGGATTCGCTTTGCTTTCTCTGTCAACTGACATCGACCCAATCAGCAGGAGACGAAAATTGGACAAATACAATTTTTGACCGATCGTGAGATTCGAACCGCGGACCTTCCGATCTGGAGACCAACGCTCTACCACTTAAGCCAATTCCCTGCCCGCTCCTTAAACCTAAGAAAAATAAGACGAACATACCTTGTATTACTCAACACACTTCAGGATCAGGTGCAACTAAAACGACCTTGTTTGTCCAAAAGAAGTGACTTAAATGTCCGGTTAATAAAAGAAAACAGAATCTGCTTCTATTGTTGTAGGCCTATAACTAGATCCCAACAATATTCTACGAAGAAAGCACCTCGACAATTATTGTTGCTTATACTCGGATAATCGTTGCCGCCGCTAGACTATGCATCACCGACGCTCTCCGCCGTATGGTATATCTATGTGACGGGCAATCAAGCGCATGAAAGATTCATATAGAACGGCAGTATGGACGGTTGTAAAGGGCAATAGGATGGGTACTGAGGACTCCAGGGGATATTGGCTCTACAATAGGAAAGGATTAAGGTAAGCTCATTTACCAAAGTGGTAAAGATGTAAGACCACATCAAGACTTAGTAGAAGCAACTCGGAATAGCTGGCTGCTATTTCTGTTGCTTTATCTGAACTTAGCAAATACAGGACCTGTCACTTGTTGGGAAAATCCCTTTACCCCAAATTTCAAACTGAACAAGAACAATAACAGCTCTTCCTTCCATTATTTCTTCTTTACTACCTTCATTTGGATGTTAGTAAAACCTCGTTTATTTTCTCTCGACGGGTAATTTTTTCACTGGCCTGAAATATTGCAACCTATCTTTCTTTCCAATCAAAAACAAGTCTTTTTCATGTCAAATTTATTCTGAGAAAAAAAAATTCCCTTTCGATCAATTTTATTTATGCAATCTACTAAACTAATCAATATGGTTCACCAGGATTAAATTGCAAAACATTTTCTTTTAGCATTACAAGCCACCAGCGTTGAGCATCCTTTTACATTCTTGCCTGATTTAGCTCTTAGATCACACAGCAAGAGGATATTGCAAATTTGTTTAAACAAAAGTTGTGTTGAGGAAATTGGTTTTCTTTCATTTTTTACTGAAATAATATTTAGGCCTCACTAACTAATATATCGATAGCTTGGCATTGTGTGCTATAAATTAGAAAGGCATCAAACAAAAAGAGCATGAGAGAGATAGATAGGGAGAATTGTGTATTTAAAGATGCAGAATAATGGAAGAGATGTATAACTGTAAAGAGATAGGTAGACATTAGATAAGGAGATATAGAGGTAGGTAGGTAGATAGATAGATAGATAGATAGATAGATAGATATATAGATAGATAGATAGATAGATACAGAGGGAACAAAGAGAGAGAGAGAGAGAGAGAGAGAGAAAGAGAGAGAGAGAGGAAGATAGTTTCAGAAAACAACTATACCGGTGTCCACATCAATAGGGCTATTGCACAACCCACGGCGACAAAAAGCAGCCGTCAGCAATTTCGTGACAAATATTAGACTTGTGGTTTGCAATCTCCCATTTTTTCATACTTTTTTGTGTGTAAAAGAGCATTACACGGCTTTAGGCTTTCTAAGGAGCAGAAACTAAAGCAAAAAAAAACAAAAAAAAAACCTCAATGACGTCATATAATTGCTGAAGGGGGAATAACCCGAAATTCCTCTCCGAGGCCTGGTCTAGAGAAAAGTATTTACATATTCATGAGCCAATTTCGCTCGGATACAATGGTCTACTCTGTTAGATGTGTTTACTTTCTAGAAATGGCACCATCTTTCAAAGACTCTTTCAGCGCAAGAGAACCTTCTATTGTTGTATAACAGAAGACATAATTGCTAACAACGACGGTGAAAAGAAGTTCCATGATAACATAGAATTGCAAGCATTGCATGTTTTTTTTTTACATCACAGTGTATAAAATGCATGAAACCAACTGCATTTTAACGATTTCTACTTAAAAAAAAGTAATAGCAGCTACATGATATACATTTTAAAATACAACGCACAACGTTTACAAACAAAAAAAAACAAACAAAAAAAAACAAAACAACCGTTCTGTCCCAAACATACGAAACAGTCAAACATATCTTATTCAACTGTCCTAAACTACAGGACCTCCGCACAAAACTTCTTCCACCTTATCCTACTTTGGAAAACACATTATACTGCGGAAAAGACCAACTAGAAAGCACAAAATTATATATTCTTCATCATGTCATCAAGTGAAGGGCGCAGGCATGAGTGGCTGCTGAATCGGAAACGCAAAATACAACGCAGTATGACAAAAGAATATAGGCCCTACAGATCCAAATTTGATTTGTTTTGTTTTTGTTTTTGTATTTTTAAACAGTTCCTACACGGATAAGCTATGGTTCAACAGAGACTTGAGGGATGTGAGCATTACCTTTAATTGTTTTACAGAGAAGAAAGGCAGATTGCAATGCACGGCAAGGGGGGGGGGGAATGATCAATCAGATGTATACAGACCGCTCTTTCAACCTTCCTCCAGTAAATGCCTGCGACATACAAACCATCACAGGAAAGATTGAACTCTTAAAGTCGGAAATTAAAACATTTGGACCAGACCGTGCTGAGATAATTGCTTTGGGAGATGCCTAGAGCTCAAGGAACATTCGGAATCAATTTATGTAGCTTCTCTATATTGAAAAAAAACAAGACAAAAAAACAACAAAAAAAACAGTACCGGTATTAAGAAAAAATCAGGGGGATTAATTTCAGATTAGTCTGCCTTTTGATGATCAGGTTATCGCGATGGCTCTTCTTGATGCGAGGTTAGTTTGGATCAGCGCTGATGCTATGGTCTAAAAAACAAACAACATCACTATTAATTTCCATCTTACACTAATGGAATTCTGACTGATTTTAGAAAGTGATTCGAAAGATTTGAGAGATTCGAAAGCATCACTTCCTTCTACCCCCTCCCTCTGTATCTCTTTCAATTTTCGTTAACATTTTTTTCGTCTTTCTGTCTTTCTCTCCGTCTGTATGACTGTCTCTTTCTGTCTGTCTGTCTGTCTGTCTGTCTGTCTGTCTGTCTGTCTGTCATTCTGTGCGTCTCTCTGTCTCTGTCTGTCTGTCTGTCTCCCCCCCCTCTCTCTCTCTCTCTCTCTCTCTTTCTCTATCTCTCTCTTCCTCCCTCCCCTCTTTTCTCAATAGAAGAAATGAAAAAGAGGTTTCACAATGATCCTTCAAAAACCAGATATTTGTTGCTGCTATTTTGTTTGCTTCGAGTTAATGACGGACTTTAAGCTATCTCTCTTACTCGTGCCATAGCAGGAGACAGCCAGGATTAATTTAAAATTCGATTTTTTATCATAAATTTTCATCAGTTAAAAATATGCTCTTTATTTGTTTGTACGTCACCATTCTAAAAATGCATACACATATCATAATTGATTTTTTTTTTCGAATTTAAGAACGGCGATCTGTTTCTACAATCAACTTCTTCATTCGTTAGAATGATGAAAGTTTTTTCTTGTCTGATATTAAAAAAAAATGAAGCTGAACGCCAGCCAACCTCAAAGCTTAAAATGTAAACTATTTTAGAAGTTCGAACGCAGGCGCTTCTTCGTAAATAAGAATTTAAATTATTTTCTACCCTTCATGTATTTCGGGGTCTGATATTTAAAAAAATTAAGCTGAACACCAGCCAACTTCAAAGCTTATAATGTAAACTATTTGAGAAGTTCCAACGCAAGCCCTTCTATACAAACTGGGATTTAAATTATTTCTAACCTCCATGCATATCAAGGGTAACATAAGGCGCACAATGAGGTCATCATAATACATGTATTCTAAAATATTAGCATCTGCATAGAGAGATCGTGAGATGCCACGAGCATAGGAAGATCAAGTGTCTTGATTCCATCAATAAAAAAGAATTTGTCCTCCTTCCCCTCCTCCTCCTCCTCCTCCTCCATCATTAACAACAACAACAACGACAACAATAACAACAGCAGCTACAACAACAACAACAACAACAACAACAACAACCAACAAAAACAAAAACAACAACACCAACAACATCAACAACAACAACAACAAAAATAATAATAATAATAATAATAATAATAATAATAATAATAATAATA
>RQTK01000375.1:104273-110639 GCA_003991915.1 Elysia chlorotica | reverse complement strand
AATAATAATAATAATGATAATAATAATAATAATAATAATAAAATAACGTCAACAAGTATGACAACAATATTACTTTTAACTGCTCATACAACACTTACATTACAGATGCTGTACTGTAAAAAAAACCACAAGACTTGGCTAATAATTATGGCCATTGGGGAAGACTTCATTTTAAGACACATTACCAGTCTCATCACCAGGAAAGTTCATGCACCAGGTCATGCGGTCAGAGCGATGTTAAGTTCATTAAATTGCAAAAGACTGGCTAGGGCAGGCCAACAGTATGATGAGCGTTTTCCTGTCTAGTATAGTTCTTGGTTAGTATTAAAGTAAGTTGGTATCTGGGGTAGGCGAAATTGCTCTGGTGTTACCAAAGGGTACCACATAAAGCAGTTTCATTAGAATAAACAGGAAAAAAAGAGAGATGGGTTGTTGCCAACTAGTGGGCTAAAGAAGGATTTTTTTAAAGTTCTGTGGTATGGAGAGATGAATCAAAAGCCTTTGGATGTACAGAGAAAATGGGGAAAAAAACCATGAGATAGAGTTTGAGATGATGGAGAGAATGAAGAAATGTTTGACAGATTCAGGACGAAAGAGTTAAGGAGAAAGATCAAAGATTGTGACAGACGGCGGTGAGAAGATAACCAGGAGTGTGTGTGTATGTGTGTGTGTGTGTGTGTGTGTATAAAACTAGCCTTTAGTCTGACCACTTTTGTGTTTATGTATATGTATACACACACACACACGTATATATATATATATATTGTATACACAAGTGGTCAGACTAAGGGCTACTAGTTTATAGGCGACCAGGGCCTACAGCAGTAACTATGTTGACCAGCACTAAAAAACCAAGGTTACAACAGTATTACAGTGTTACAGTGTTACTCTTCTACTAACTTGGTGAGTACGCAAGCCAGGAGGCAGACCTCGCGGTGAGCAGTCGGAGCCGGCACTCAGCTTCCTCTGCAATGATTAGGGAGGGATGATGATGGTGTTAGTATGGATGAAAAGGGAAGGGGGCAAAAGGCTGGGTCAAGCAAAGATTAAAGGCATTAAGGCTCAAGGCAACACAGTGGGTTGGTCTAGGCTATATTGGTGGGGGAAAGGGGGGGGGGAGGCACATGCAAACTTAACAAAGTGAAAAAACTAAAGATGGATAGTTAGATAGTTTACGATGGGTTACGGGTTGAGGTAGGGGTATTAAGGTCACATTAAATAGGGCTCAGTCAACTTTACAGGGGGGAGGGGGGCACAAGCAAACTTAAAAAAGTGAAAAACCAAAAATGGATAGATAGATGGATTAAGATGGGTTACTGAGAAGCGTTTCCTGGGTAAGGTATGGGTATTAAGGTCACAGTAAATTGGGTTCAATCAACGTAACAAAGGGGGTGGGGGCGGAGGGGTGTAAGAATTTGATAAAGATGGACTGCTGATGAAGTATTGTGAGTAATTAGTGGGTAAATAAAGGACTGTGCCCTGTTAGAATGGTCACAGAGAGTTTTGTGAAACGTCTCACTAGATCTATAGTCTCTGATGACAGTTAGTACTGGGATGACGAGTGATTAACTGATAGGGTGTTTACAAATTAATATTGGCAGTTTTAAATGTGGGTGTTTTTTTAAGGCTGCGATAAATTGTATAGGAGTCAAAGAATGATTGTCGTTTGATTGTTATAGGAAACAGAAAATGTCAAATAAATACGCACACACATGTTTTGAAAAAAATCCACCGAAAAACAAAAACAAACAACAAAACAAAACATCCAACAATTTTTATAATAATTAGAAAAAATGCATGTTAATTAGATGCTTCTCTAAGCGATAAAACAATATGAAAACGTAAAATAAGTTAAAGGCAATCACGTCAAAATGCATGCAAGAAAAAAAGGTTGAGTTAATAAAGAGTAGACAGTATTTTAGTGTGAGGTAAAAGGGTAAAAAGCTGGATTAATTAACATAAATGTTTGTATGTATAGAGTGGGATGAGTGATTGCTGTGATTGCAGTGATGGCATTTTGCATGGATAATACACTGTGCTTATTTCTATTTTTGGTTTGGCATCCGATGCAAACGGTCTACGCTCTCTCAGGCACGTTTGCATAATCATATCACATCAGAATACGGTTTAAAATTGCAGCCATACAACAAAAACAAAACAAAACAAAACAAAAAATTTTCATTAGAATCCTGGCAAGTAAAAACATTTCCCAAATTTTAAGGCCAAATTTGATTTTTTTTTTAAATGGAACGATTAAAAAAAAAAGAAATTTGATCGCACAGACATTTTAGCAAAATAAATTTCCAAATAACTACAAAGTAAGAGGAAGTGATTAGAAAAAAAGTACGAGAAATAAATATATAGAGAGAAATAGAGAGAGAGACAGACAGAGGGAGAGAGAGTGGAATATATAGAGAGAAAGAACGTTATGAGATCATCTTTTATAAGAAAAAAACCCCAAACCAAAACAAAACAAAACGAAAAATCAACAATATGAAAGGTATCCAATATCCACCCCGCATGGGGGGAAACTCGCCGCAGGATGCTATCAGGTGTAAGAACTAAAACTCCAGAGTTTGGCCTGATAAGCGCGGGAAACTCTGCCATCTTATCGCGGGAAGTTGAGATACGTGATCTCTGTGAGTGAAGAGTTACGTGATGCTCGAAGCGTTATGGCGGCAGCGGGGCGGAGGCCCATGTCTGTACAAAAATACAGTGCACAGCGCTTGAAGCCTTTGGCATGATAAGTTTATAGAGAGGAAATGCGAGAAGTATTGGCAGATGTGCTTATTGATAACTAATATGCGGGTACAGTGAATCAGGTGCGACGTTCGCTACGTGTGTGTCTGTCTGTATGTGTGTGTATGTGCATGTGTGAGTGTCTGTGAGTCTGTTTGCGTGTCTCATTTTTCCTTCGCCTCTCTGTCTCTGTCTTTGTCTATCTGTCTGTCTGTTTGTCTCTGTCTTTCTCTCTCTGTCTCTCTCGTCTCCCTCGTCTCTCTCTTGTTTGTATTCGGTTGGGAAGCCCAACGAAGAAATAAACACCGATTAATAACAATCAATCAATCAATCAATCAATTAACCAATCAATCAATCAAATCAATCAATCAATCAATCAACCAATCAATCAAATCAATCAATCAATCATTCAATCAATCAATCAATCAAATAATCAATGTCTCTCTTTCTCCCTCTCTCTCTCTCCCTCTCTCCCCCTTTTCTTTCTATTTCTTTGTTTATCTTTTTCCTCTCTATTTCACTCTCAAATAAAAGGAGGAAAGCAAATGTTTATAGATACCACACGATATTTGAGTGGCACACGTGTTATACATTGGAGTTTTCAAACACAAAACTAAACCAAATTAAAACATTAAAGTCAACGTCTCTTTAATGTGTTTGTTGGAACCTCTTTAAACATAATAAATTTGAATTATTTGAAAGCCAAAAAATATGTCTTTTAATTTGAGAATATAATTAATTGTGTTTGTTGCATCCTCTAAAAAAACCCATTGGAAATAAACTATAATTTGCTAATATTAGACTTGCGACTAAGAATATGAGATAAAAAAGCTGTTCTTTAAAGCAGACTATCTTTCTTCTACACATCCAAAAGAATAACAATTAATAATAACAATTATAACCACACACTGGGCATTACTTCTTAAGGAAGTCTTGCAATTTTCGTCAAGCACTTTATCCACAGAGGTATAGACCTATTGCTTTTCCTCGAACCAAATGAGCATCATTATCACTACTACGTGAGGATAAGATTTCAGCCAAAAGGAGAGTAACATTTTTTAAACTTGTTGCATATTACATTTGGCCAATCTTTGTAACTTAACCATTATTTTCCCTAAAAGTTGTTGTTCTCATAAAGTTGTGATTTGACAAAAACGTCAAATTTATGAATCTGCGGGTAACGAAAATAAGACCACACAGCAGGGTTAAAGGAAACAAAACAAAATATCGATTCCACGTAGGTTTGTAACCCTGGTGGTTCTTAAAATGTAAGACTAAGAAACCAACACCGTTGGCAAACACCTGATTATAGTCTACCAAACACCTTATTAGATTGTTTATCAAGGTGTCCTAAGGAAACAGAAACAAGTCAAGTCTAGAAGTCGACACACCGCCAAAACAAATATTACCTGTAGTTTTATAAATACATGTAGTTGAGCAAGCTTTCTGGGCGGTTGTTGTACGGTGGCAAAAAACGCGCGTCTCTTGTGGGGCAACGGGGGAAAAAAGCAACAACTTTAATAACTCTCCAAAATATTTTTTTTAAAATTTTGGCCTGATAAGCGCGGGAAACTCTGCCATCTTATCGCGGGAAGTTGAGATACGTGATCTCTGTGAGTGAAGAGTTACGTGATGCTCGAAGCGCTATGGCGGCAACGGGGCGGGGGCCTGTGTCTATACAAAAATACTGCGTAGCGCTTGAAACCTTTGGCATGATAATTTCATAGAGAGGAGATGCGAGAAGTATTGGCAGATGTGCTTATTGATAACTAATATGCGGGTACAGTGAATCAGGTGCGACGTTCGCTATGGATGTATGTATGTATGTATGAATGTATGTATGTATGTATGTATGTATGTATGTATGTATGAATGTATGTATGTATGTATGTATGTATGTATGTATGTATGTATGTATGAATGTATGTATGTATGTATGTATGTATGTATGTATGTATGTATGTATGTATGTATGTATGTATGCGTGTGTGTGTGAGTGTCTCTGAGTCTGTTTGCGTGTCTCATTTTTCCTTCGCCTCTCTGTCTCTGTCTTTGTCTATCTGTGTCTGTTTGTCTCTGTCTTTCTCTCTCTCTGTCTCTCTCGTCTCTCTCGTCTCTCTCTTGTTTGTATTCGGTTGAGAAGCCCAACGAAGAAATAAACATCAATTAATACCAATCAATCATTCAATCAATCAATTAACCAATCAATCAATAAATCAATCAATCATTCATTCAATCAATCAATCAATCAATCAAATAATCAATGTCTCTCTCCCTCTCTCCCCCTTTTCTTTCTATTTCTTTGTTTATCTTTTTCCTCCCTATCTCACTCTCAAATAAAAGGAGGAAAGCCAATGTTTATAGTTACCACACGATATTTGAGTGGCACACGTGTTATACAACGGATTTTTCAAACACAAAACCAAAACAAATTAAAACATTAAAGTCAATGCCCCTTTAATGTGTTTGTTTGAACCTCTTATAAAAATAATATTTGAATTATTTGAGAGCCAAAAAATATGTCTTTTAATTTGAGAATATAATTAATTGTGTTTGTTGCATCCTCTAAAAAACATTGAAAATAAACTACAGTTTGCTAATCTTAGACTTGCGACTAAGAATGTGAGATAAAAAAAGCTGTTCTTTAAAGCAGAATATCTTTCTTCTACATATCCAAAAAAATAACAATAAATACAATTATACACTGGGCATTACTTCTCAAGGAAGTCTTGCAATTTTCGTCAAGCACTTTATCCACAGAGGCATAGACCTATTGCTTTTCCTCGAACCAAATGAGCATCATTATCACTACTACGTGAGGATAAGATTTCAGCCAAAAGGAGAGTAACATTTTTAAACTAGTTGCATATAACATTTGGCCAATCCCTGTAACTTAACCGTTATTTTCCCTAAAAGTTGTTGTTCTTATAAAGTTGTGATTTGAGAAAAACGTCAAATTTATGAATCTACGGGTAACGAAAAAGACCACACAGCAGGGTTAAAGGAAACAAAACAGAATATCGATTTCGCCGTAGGTTTGTAACCCTGGTGGTTCTTAAAATGTAAGACTAAGAAACCAACACCGTTGGCAAACACCTGATTATAGTCTACCAAACACCTTATTAGATTGTTTATCAAGGTGTCCTAAGGAAACAGAAACAAGTCAAGTCTAGAAGTCGACACACCGCCAAAACAAATATTACCTGTAGTTTTATAAATACATGTAGTTGAGCAAGCTTTCTGGGCGGTTGCTGTACGGTGGCGAACAACGCGCATCTCTTGTGGGGCAACGGGGGAAAAAACAACAAATTTAAATAATTTTTTTCCCCCCCCAAAAAAAAATGATAAAAAAATATCATAAAGAATTTAAACTTTGTCTACCTTAGACAGATGCCTCATCTTTTGAGTTGGGCCACAGCCAGATTTTTTTCACGATAACAGAGGTCAACTTTACAGTGTTTCCTGTTTGGTATTTGATAACGGTAACCCAATCTGATGTTAAAGTCAGAAGTTTTCCTGTCCTCAACTGACGTTAACTGCGCTTACCCGTACAATCCCCCCACACACACACACATGTTATCTCTTTTCTCTCTTTTTTTTCAAATCTTTCCACTTCCCATGTTTTTT
>RQTK01000375.1:96773-99273 GCA_003991915.1 Elysia chlorotica | reverse complement strand
CTTGCGATTATTGTGACATTAACGGATGACAAAATCACGTCCCCATTAGTCACTGGGTTTTTTCGACGCTCATTGGCTCCGTCAGTCTAAGGTAAGAGCTTAGATTGGACGCCGATGAAGATTCCCAAACCTATCGTCTCCGTTTTCGCTAAGAATTTTGTTATCGCAAGCACTCTATTATTGTCAGGGCCTGTCTGTAGTGTCTAGTTGGGGCAGGAACCATTGCAGCACCAGACTACCTGGTGAGAGACGAGACTGACACATCCAATCAAAACATCACTTTAACCCTGGTATCTGAGTTGGTTAGATCACTATAACCCCCCCCCCCCCACCCCCCCCAAACCCCCCCCCCCCCCCCCGCACCTCCACCCACACACACATACAGCTTAACGCGCCATCATCATTTGAAGCTGATGAATCTTTTCTGGAGATACTAAAGAGAACTAGGATGTTCGGCATTTGCAATTACAATATATATCTACCTTTATTTTAGTTTAAAGAAAAAAGAAAACCAGAATGAGAGAGAGAGGAGAGCAATGATAGATAGATAGAGAGAGAGAGAGAGAGAGAGAGAGAGAGAGAGAGACAGACAGACAGACAGAGAGAGAGATGACTGGTAGACAGACTGCACAGACAGACAAACAGAAACAGAGGTTGACAGACAGACAGACAGACAGACAGACAGACAGACAGACAGATAGTCAGACAGACAGACAGACAGACAGACAGACAGACAAGCAGACAGATAGACAGATATGACAAAACAAAAAGAAATTACACTGAAAACATTTCTTCAGAGAAAGATAAGAAAGATGGAATATACATTTAATATCAAAAGAACCTACAAAGTAGGATCTATGAGAATAAATACTTTACAATTTAATGGACAGAATGATATAGATTTTGCATAGATTAAACAAAAATATATATATAATTATGAATCTTCCGTTGTTTCGGTAAGAACTGAGAAGAGTTCATGATAGTCTAAGGGGAATAACTTTAGAAAATGATTGCAGATCCAAAGTTATCGCTTGATTATGTCCCTTAAATAGATGAACGGCAACTACAGAAAACCGTGAAGTGGCAACAATGCACACGTGAGAATTTGTTCCTCAGAGCTTTTCAATGAAATCGTTTAATTTTATTTACAAAGCACAAGTACAATTTTAGTACTTTACTGCATAAAACAATATAACCAAGGATGACTTTCATGTTCAAGTAGTGTCATTAGAAATATTCCTAACTTGGGCAATTGAGTAGTAAAACTTCGACCATCGTAACGTGTGCCACAATTTTCAAATCGGAAGTGATTGTCTCACACCTGTGTGACTCTGTGTGTGTGTGTGTGTGTGCGCGCATGTGTGGGCGAGAGATATACGGACGGACACACAATCATTAAAAAGAAGAGGGTAAAAATTATAGAGACAGAGAGAAAAAAGGTTGAATAATAGGTAATATACAGTAGGGTACATAATTGTACATAGATACATTGACAGATTGTTACACTGAGATAGATAGAAGGATAAAGATAAACAATATAGATGGAGTGTGCCTGCCCCTAGTCTTCTAATCTTAAAAAAAAACCCACACAACTACAATAGTTTTTATTTATTGGCTAATCTTAATTTTCATTGTACTCTTTAATTCTCTCAAACGTCTCTTTATACACTCAGTCAAAAACAATATGCATTGCGCCACAGCGACTTAATAGTTATCATATAAAAATACTTATTTATGGAAGTCAAACATACACTGCTAAAAACCTTCACATTATATGATTACTCATATTTTTGTCATAAAATAAACAGGGTTGAGAGAGATATCTTTTCCAATCTTCCCATACCCAGCCAAACCTCCCGTGGGTATAGTTCGAGAGGACCAGCAACACTGGATATACAAACAAACCTGAGGCGCATCATACTCAATCGGGACTTCCCGGTACTCCAAAACATTGGATTGTTTACGGACCGCAAATCTATGAATATAACCGAGAGACCCCGAGGGGCGGGGGGCGAAGAACGAGAGGCAAACATAACGCACCCCCCCTGTACCCCTGTATCGCTCAAGGAGGATATCATTCATCAACATTCACCTGCAGTTCCCGTCGGCATTCCGCGGCCGAGGTGCAAGTGCCGTGTTATTATAGCCGTGCTAGGAAACACCTGTTTCGGTAAACGTCAGGTCGGCAGCCAGTCCCTAGTATAGCCTGCCGTTCACGGAGAATATTATGATTGGAAAAGCAGCCACCCACGCTCCCGTAATAACGGTACCGTTGGCTGGATACGCTTGCAGGACGGCCGCGGGAGATTTAGATACAAATCAAAACACGAAGGTTTTATCTATCTAGAGGGTAATATCAGAACTGATGGAATCCTTATGTGGCCAAAATGTGTGTCTAGTCTCTCTCTCTCTCTCTCTCTCTCTCTCTCTCTCTCATTCCCTGTATCTTTCTTTCTCTCTTTCTCATTCCCTGTATCTTTCTTTCTCTCTCTCATTCCCG
>RQTK01000375.1:39855-90523 GCA_003991915.1 Elysia chlorotica | reverse complement strand
AAAGAGAGAGAGAGAGAGAGAGAGAGAGAGAGAGACAGAGTTAGAGAAACAGAGATGGAGAGAGAGAGACTTACAAGCTGGCCGCATCCACACAGATTGGTTTATCTAGTCTGTTTCAGCGGTGCTACTTCAACACAGAGGCCCTCTGGCACCGCCGCTTTCAAAGTTAGGCCTTGCGATATACACTTTGAAAACGGATGACGTAATCAAACCTTTTGAGCATGGAATTTTCTGATCTGATCTTTCATTGGCTCTGTCAGTCTTGGATAGGGCTATGGTTGGACGCCCGCGTAAATTCCGATGCGCGGTGGCCCAGGATACAACATCGGCTTCCGACGCAAAAGGTCAAGATTCGAGTCCAGGCGATTTCGCTCTCTACTGGTTGGTTCGGTGTTAATTTAATGTGACCAGCTGACACATAAATCATGACATCCCCGTCCTATCTCGTGTGTGGCAGCACATAAAATTGTCAGACTTAGTCTTGGGGCCCCTCCACAATATAGCCTATATAGTCCTGATGTTGGACGTTAAACCAACTCAACTCAACTGAACTGAATTCTCATTGGCTCTGCCAGTCTTGGATAGGGCTATGATTGGACTCCCGCGTAGATTCCGATACCTACGGTTTTCGTTTTGCTAAATGTCCCGTTATCGCAATGACTCCACTGTCTGAGCCTGGCGGAGCAATTTAGATAAGGTCCAGGGCAAGATGTATTAATGGACCAGGGGCATCGAGATGTAGATCTATCTACATGAATCTTACAAAGGGCCGCAGATAAATATATAAATTATCCAGATGGAAGCTCAGTTTTGGCCTGCTGCCATGCCATAACACAACGTGCTTTGATAAATTTCAGATCTCAAAATACGGGGACTCGGGAATTATTGGCGATCTCTAGAATAAATGTTAAGGTATAAAAGGAAATATTCATAACCCCGAATCTGATAAAGAGAAGTTGATGATTTCTTATTATAGTAACTGTTAAGATAAAAGGAGATGAAGAAATATACAGGGGGATAAAAGAAACAGAGAGAATTGAGGTGATTTGTAGACATAAAAGAAAGAAAAAGGGGTGTGTAAGTGTAAGTGTTAGAAAGAAAGAATGCTTCAGAGGAGGATGAAAATAAAAGAAAAGTGGAGGGAGAGAGTAAAAATGAGAGGTACAGAAAAAGAGAGATAATGGAGAGAGAGAGTGAGAGAGAGAGAGAGAGAGAGAGAGAGAGAGAGAGAGAGAGAGAGAGAGAGAGAGAGAGAGAGAGAGAGAGAGAGAGAGAGAGAGAGAGAGAGAGAGAGAGAGAGAGAGAGAGAAAAGAGACTCAAAGAGTAAAGATGAATGAACAATGCTCATAATTTCAGAACGATATAATCATGTCCTCTACCCATTCCAACTAATAAGATTGACGTTCTAAGTCTCGAAAAAGTACGTACTGTGACGTCCCTCAATGTGATATGAAAAAAAAAAATAGCGTCTTTGTTGTTTGTTTTTTCAACTAAACAGGACAAGATTGTACCCTCCAAGCTCGAAGAGATGAAAGAGTCCAAATCACTCCATTCCAAATTGTGTGACATGCCATTGCATTAGACTTGAAAGTCTCTCGGCATTGCATAATAATAAAGGAACGAAACGCGAAATCACCTGCACAGTGAGTCCAGATGCCTACGCTACTAGTGCAAAATGTCACGTCTATCGCGGACCGTGATAAAATGCCAGCTTCAATGTTTCTTCCACATGCTCTCATCAATGCGGTAAACAGAGGGAAGAGACCTGGTGCGCACCGGTAACATTGTATAAATTGACGCAATAAACACAACATAATGAGAACACATACACCCGTGTACGCACGTTTAGTCGTTTACCTTTTCCCCCGAATAATCAATGTGAGTGAGTACACTAAGAATATTAAGTATACTCATAGATTTATAAATAGCACTATATATTATTCTTTGAGTATACTAGACAATATTTTTTTTCCTTTTTTAACAAAAATCTGAATCTACCCTCTCTCACAATTCATATTCACCGGTTCTAAGTTCTCCCCTTAATCTATCCCTCTCCCATCTATCTCTCTCTCTCTCTCTCTCTCTCTCTCTCTCTCTCTCGTGTTATAAGTACATGCATTCCGCCCTTGTTGATCTGACGAAACGTACATGGTTAAAACAGGCAAACCAGAGACGGATTCAACATCCTTGCCAGAAATGCTTAGGTTTGATTGAAGGACCATTTGAGTATAATAATTAAAATTCCCAGACAGGTAAGTTGAACAAAATCTATTTCCATATGATATCCACCTCCACCTCCCATGAAAGCATCTTGACATAATTATTAGAAACAACCAGTTGGTAATTTACCTAGAAGCGTGCGATCGATCAGGGGTAAAGCGTCGGCTTTCGACGCAGGAGGTCGGTGGTTCGAGTCCCGCTCTGAGGGGTCGGGGCTCGAACCACGGACATTTTGCGTCGGAAACCAACGTTCTACCCCAGGGCCACCGCGCCCCAGACCTAGGAAACTTTAATTAGAAGAGAACTCTTCTTTTCCCACAGAACACAATAATCTACCTGGTGACTGTCATAGACTGGACATGTGTAGTTGTGGTACCACTGGCTCTGGTCGTCCCGCCGCAGCTGGTGCAGTGACCAGCGGTCAAGCTTGCAGCTGTTGCTGCTGCCCGTGCTGCAGTTGCTGCTGATGCTGCTGGAGCTGGCGCTGCTGCTGATGCTGATGACGCCACCGCCATCACTAGCCCGGTGGTTGTTGCTGTAGGCGCCAGTCTTGTAGTACTTGCCGTACTTGTCGCGGATGTAACGCTCGCGTTTTGGTCGCTCCATCTCCGCTCAATACATGAACCTCTCAAGTTCAATACATGTTCCTCTTAAGTTCAATACATGAACCTCCAAAGTTCAATACAATCATGGGCCTCCCAAGTTCAACACATGAACCTCCAAAGTTTAATACATGAACCTTCAAAGTTCAATACATGAACCTCCAAAGTTCAATACATGAACCTCTTAAGTTCAATACATGAACCTCCAAAGTTCAATACATGAACCTCTCAAGTTCAATACATGTTCCTCTTAAGTTCAATACATGAACCTCCAAAGTTCAATACAATCATGGGCCTCCTAAGTTCAACACATGAACCTCCAAAGTTCAATACATGTTCCTCCCAAGGTCAATACATGAACCTCCCAAGGTCAATACATGAACCTTCAAAGTTCAATACATGTTCCTCCCATGTTCAATACATGAATCTGTACTTCCCAACTAACAAAAATCTATCCTGAACGATCGCGTTCCGATCGATCCATCTTAGTTCAATGGATGCGCATGGACCTCTTAACTTGTACAAAATTATATTCTGAACAATGGTGCGCTTCAGCCAAGCGGGATTTTTTAAATGGTACAACTTCAATCCCCCAAAACAGCGATAGAGACATCACAACCTGCTAGAAGGAGGAAACTTCTTAGAAAAGTATTCCAACTTAAAAAGGTGTATTCATAACACAAGGTGTTCATTTTTTCCTTTGACGATATTGGTTCACAGCTAGAGGCAATGTACGTCGACTGTAAGTATTTCCTTCTCATTAATCATTCAGCGCCTGTTTAAGATTATATTTGAAAACAAAACTAACACCAAGATTTCGTCTTGACTATATGAACGTGAAACATAAGCAACAGTTTTTATAACCAAATCTTTATGAAACCACGAAACTGAAATATGGCTAAAACAGTGAAATTACACCTAAAACGCAACAATGTGTGTTGTGTGTCGTAAACGATAGATAGAAGTAGTTAAAATTGAATAGTTTCTTCCTTTCGACACCACAAGCAAATCTAAACGAGCAACACATTATTGTCATCATAAACGTTTGAAATGTTCACTTTTTCTTAAGAATATCAACGACCTTTGATCCTCATATTCTTTTAATTCAGATTAATAGAATCCATTTCTCTGTAACGGGCAATCATAGTTCCATTTTTTTGTAATAGAAACATCAAAGGAGTGATACGATTCTATCTCAGTAACTGCTCTTATAAGCTGTAATAAAACCATTTAGCATTACCCACACGAATAAACACACATTGGGCAACCAGTAATTGAATGCGCCGTCACTTCTGGAAATCATCGCTCAGAGCTCACTCGGTCGTTTAACGTGATGGAAACCATCCTATATTAGCCGG
This sequence comes from Elysia chlorotica, assembly GCA_003991915.1. NCBI lineage: Eukaryota > Metazoa > Mollusca > Gastropoda > Plakobranchidae > Elysia > Elysia chlorotica. Next base: position 86,342 of record RQTK01000375.1, on the reverse strand, counting down.
GAAGGGCATTGGTTAGTACATTACGACACTTCTATTTCTTCAACTCAATTTATAGATAGATAGATAGATAGATAGATAGATAGATAGATAGATAGACAGAGAGAGAGAGACAGAGAGAGAGAGACAGAGAGAGAGAGAGAGAGAGAGAGAGAGAGAGAGAGAGAGAGAGAGTTGTGATGTCAAAGCTTAAAGTTAAATGATTGATTTCAGAGCTCATTCGGTCGTTTAACGTGATGGAAACCATACGAGATGAGTCAGGAAGGGTATTGGTACATTAATGACGCTTTTATTTCTTCAATTCAATTGAGAGAGAGAGAGAGTTGTGATGTCAATGGTCCCGTTAGTACAGTACCTGGCAATAATTTCTAGAGCTCATTAGTGATTTTAAAGTCGCTCAAGCTAAAAGTTAAATGATCGATCGCAATATCAAGTAATGAAGTAACACGATAACGCCAATTCCAAGACTGTTAAAAAAGGAATGTAAAATGGTCTTCTGTTAAGAAGATCACTGTTTTTCTGAGTAATAATTATTAACAATCATTAAAAACCAATAAGTATTGATCTTTCAATAACTGTAGTACTCAACAAAATATCTGACAATCAGTAAAGCGCTTGCATAAACACAATAACCACAAAAAACACTAATGCCAGTATGAGAAGTAAATGTATCATAAATAAGTGATTCATTTCGATATCATACGTCTATTTTTCTTTATTATTTTTTTTACCAATATCATACTAAAATCATTATTGAAACCTTTTACAAACTCAAGACAATTCTCGGATGACGAGATTAGAGTGGGCTGTTGACGTTAACTAGTTTTAGCACTTTGATTAACCAGTAGAACACTTATACTTTTCCATTTTTTGTCGTGTATAGTTAGTTTCTTTAACTACGCTCATTACTGAAATACTCTGTTTAACAACAAAACACTTTGAAAAGCCCATTTTGGAATACTGTGAAATCGTCACAATTCCACGATAAGTCGTGACGGAGAAGCTATTTTCTAAAAAAACCCCACAAAAACATTAATTTTACCATAGCTTAAGATGTACGTCAATCACACTTCCTTACCCGAGAGTATCAAACAAGAAAACACACACGATAGAAAAAAATACACGGTTAAGAATTAGAATCACCGATGGTCGACTCCAAAAGCGGAGAGACAATAACACCACAACAAAGACTAAGACAATCACCAAGTCTTTGTACTATCGAAGAACAAAGAATCCAAAGACGTTTCTTCAGTCCAATCTCAATGACGTGCACATTCACACACAAAAATATGCTCTTCAAAATAGATCCAATGCCAATACCAAGAGACTCGACCGACGTCCTGTTTCGACTTGCTCACACGAGCGCGCGTTTGTCTCCACCCTCTCAGACACATAGTGAAGCGCTCACCTGGAGAGAGAGTCAGACTCCCAGGTAGATGGGGGGAGATCTAGACAAACCCCCGAGTCCCAGACCGACGGCCCAACAGGCCAGAGGTGCCACGGTGCAGGCTCCAGTTCGCAGCTCTACAAAAATAGATCTGGGAACGTTAGAGGCCTTGCGATGAACGGGGTCCGACGGTGGAAAAACGAAGACGTCAGATAAAGAAACCTGCACTGGCGTCCAATTATAGGTCTATCCTAGACTAACGGAGCCAATCAGCGATCGGGAAACTCTCATGCCTAAGGGCGTAATTATGTAATCCGTTTTCGGACATGTGGGTCGCAAATCATGTATTGCTACCACGGAGAGGTGAAGGGAAGATAACTCTCTCTCTTTCTCTCTCTCTCTCTCTCTCTCTCTCTTTCTCTCTCTCCCTCTCTCTCTCCCCCTCTCTCTCTGTCACCAAGAAGTACTAAGTGTCTGCCGTCTAGTCAGGTTGTTTAGTTATTATTTATTGATAGATATTCAAAGCCTTGCTCAGGCCTGCTTGTATAAGAGTAAGATTGTTTGCTTATACTTAAAAAGATCTTTATTCGAAGTTATACTCATGTCTGCTAGCCATGTTGTTATTTATTTATTATTTATATACATTCTAAGCCATGCTCAGACCTACTATATCTAGTCAGGCTGTTTAGTTGTTATTCCTAGACATTCGAAGCCATGCCCTCCGGTCTCCTTGGACAGGCTGTGTATTATTTGTGGACGGGTCCCAAGTTAAACGTCTGGCAATTTTACGGGCTGCCACACAAAGACGGGTGTGGGGATAACATGACTCACATCTCAGCCGGTATATATTAATAGTACAATTCTTTTCTTTGAGACAGGTGCATCCCGAAGAAAGGAGTTGAGTTGGTTTTAACGTCCAACATCAGCACTACATATGGCTATATTGTGGACGTACCCCAAGACTGACGTCTGGCAATTTTAAGGGCTGCCACACAGGAGATGGGGCGGGGTTACCATGACTCACATCTCAGCCGGTATATATTAATAGTACAAATCTTTTCTTTGAGACAGGTGCATCCCGAAGAAAGGAGTTGGTTTTAACGTCCAACATCAGCACTACATATGGCTAGATTGTGGACGGGGCCCAAGTTAAATGTCTGACAATTTTAAGTGCTGCCACATACGAGACAGGGCGGGGTTACCATGACTCCTGTCTCAGCCAATCACACCTCCTGAAGAAAGGAAATACTTCAAACGCTTGAAGTAGCCACAGTCTCTGGTTGTAATAAGGCAAGGTTTTCTAAGACCAAAAAACACTTTGAGGAAATCACTGACAGGTGAACGTATATTAACAGGCGTGCGTTTCCCTTTGTTGGCCTCTGCGATTACTTATGTTCATTCATATGAAACAAAGCGAGAGAAACGATTATGTTTGGCCGTTGTTGTTTGTTTGGTTGGTTTTGTTGTTGTTGTTTTTTGTGTATAAGGCCAGCAATCATATGTTCAGATGAAAGCAAAACGAAGGAAACTACCTCAAGAAGAAAATTGTACATAAAGGTTGGCTAAATGATTGTCTTGGTTAAAAAAAACAACTATGAGACTGATTAATTTTGTTGATTTTTTTATAAAGTCTGATAGGACAAGCTAAACAAGATGTTACCACAAAATACAACAATAAGAGCATCAACAACAACTAGACAATAAATACAAATCACAGTTGGAGATGAGATGAACGCACTATAATGCGTAAGCTAATTCGCTTGGAGTGTTCTTTATAGCTAATAATTGATTGAGATAGACAGACAGAGTGAGAGAGAGAGAGATAGAGAGAGAGAGAGAGAGAGAGAGAGAGAGAGAGAGAGTTATCTTTGCCTTGAAAATATAATTTGTCAGACACAGTAAGCTGTTGATTATGCAGCTGCTCGTCACCATCTCAAATTTATGAAAAGAAAACTCTTCTTAGCGTGTCTACGTAACAAAAAAAAAAACCAACAACCTCTAGGTCTAATTAGAGCTAATTAAGACACTGCCGTTGCTAATCATGAGTCGATACAAAGTTCAACATCGTTCTACTCCACACGACGTTCACTGCGCCTGCAGGTCTGGTATTAGCGGCTTTGCGATATTGTGGCCCAAAGAAAACGAAGACGATAGGTAAATCAATCAATTACCGGTGTCCAATCACAGCTCTTTCCTAGACATACGGAGCCAATGAACGCCACGACTAAGGGTCTCGATTACGTCATCTTTTTACAGCCTCGTGGATCGCAAAGCTGTAATTACTGTAAACCTACGAAGCTGGCACGCAACTCAGAAGCGGAAATAATAAATTGAACATCAAAACATATCAGCATCGACGAGTTCAAAGTGAGGAGCTACTTGTAATAATCGCAGATACACCTGCTCCAAACAACTTGGAAGAGGTTTGTAGGGCTGGCAAGAACAGGTATAGATCTAGAGTACAGATCTAGACTGGTTTTCTAAAACTTGAGGAAAGCTGTTAATGTTTTCAGTCTTACTCCTTTGATGCTCTTTAGACGTTGGTAGATTCTCAAGGTACCGCGGTTGTATTGAAAGTTAGAAATATATGAAAGGAACACTTTGTTAGAAGCTCTATATCACGGAAAAGGGTACTTTCAATTTATACTACCCATGCCTCGATAATGTTTAGTGGTTAACACTGTTTAAAATCCCAGCGCATGTGTGTGTGTGTGTGTGTGTGTGTGTGTGTGTGTGTAAAAGAGTCCGTGCATAAGACAGAACCTAATGCGGTCTTGATGTATAGAACACCAGTTCTGTAGATGTATATCCTACAAAAAGAGAAGACTCCTGACCATACCAATATTCATATTTTTTATCCTATGAACTATAATTTTACAAAGCTGAAGGCGCATTGCTTATATATAGACAACCGTTCCACGGGGTTCTGTAAACGTATTGTCAAATCATTAGCAGACATGTTTTTACAACAAGAAAAAAACAGTAAACAAAACAAACAAAAAACAACAACAAAAAAAGGCAGTCTGGTTAAGATTCGGAAGGCAAAAAACTGCACATTCCAGACTGGCTATTGTCAAGCCGTGATCTAAGATGCCTCAACACCGTGGGAAAACTGGAAAAGACGATATCCGTAAACTGTAAAACACCTCAAACCTCAAAATTAATCGTTCAGAAACGACTCTCGACTCCCCAGAGATAAGAGGAATGCTTCCTCAGACCCGCGGTTTCCTTTTTATTTAAAAAAAAATTTGAAGATAATGATATGAAATTGAATAAAATTTGGTCACATTAGAGTTCCCTTAATTGTAATGGTTTTCTTTTCTTTTTCTTTTAATTTTAAAAAAACAAAATGCCCCAGTTCCTGCTTCGACATAACATGATTATTGTGGCTGCGATAAAGATAGTACAATCAATGGCTAAAACTTTATCGAAATGCAATATCATATGCATGCTTACGCGAGTGTATGTGTGTGTTTATATAATTTTGATACGGGTCAAACTATTGAGAACGAGAAAATCTAATGCATACCAAAAATCGGTATGTTTTCTCATCTTAAAGATACAAAAATATCCAACAAAATAAATAATAAAAAACAAAAACAACAAGAAAAAGGGTAATTTAAGATGATAATGACAACTATCTCTTCTACCTCATCAACCAAAATGAATATAAAATTATGATACTCAAAGAAAATTAACATTTATAATAAAAAAAGATATATTTTCAAATAAACTGTAGGCAGTCAAGAGAGAAGACAGAAACCTTAAACCCAGTAAGGTCAGAGCTCAGAATGCCCTAACACAAGTCGGCTGAAATCTACGAACCTTCTTACAAAAATTAGGAAAACATGTTTTGAAACAGATGAAAAAAGGAGGAAACTAGAATTAAAAAAGGAGGATTTCAGCCTAAAGAAGGAGGATTTCAGCCTAAAGAAGAAGGATTCTCAGCCAAAAGAAGGAGGATTTCCGCCTAAAGAAGGAAGATTACAGCCTAAAGAAGAAGGATTTCAGCCTAAAGAAGGAGGATTTCAGCCTAAAGAAGGAGGATTTCAGCCTAAAGAAGGAGGATTCAGCCTAAAGAGGAGGATTTCAGCCTAAAGAAGGAGGATTTCAGCCTAAAGAAGGAGGATTTCAGCCTAAAGAAGGAGGATTCAGCCTAAAGAAGGAGGATGTCAGCCTAAAGAGGGAGGATTTCAGCCTAAAGAAGGAGGATTCTCAGCCTAAAGAAGGAAGGAGGATTCTCAGCCTAAAGAAGGAAGGAGGATTCTCAGCCTAAAGAAGGAGGATGTCAGCCTAAAGAAGGAGGATGTCAGCCTAAAGAGGGAGGATGTCAGCCTAAAGAAGGAGGATGTCAGCCTAAAGAGGGAGGATGTCAGCCTAAAGAAGGAGGATGTCAGCCTAAAGAGGGAGGATTCTCAGCTCTGAAGGTCTATGTTAAATGGACATAATCATGTTAACATGCTGTGTCGTGGGATGTAGACCCAGGCACCCACCCGCCTCCATTCCACGAGACACACCAATCTCATAGCTCCCAACGACGGCGTCGGCAGTAATGAAGAGCTATGGGTTAACGGTGGACCCGCCACCCCATTAATTATCTCAAGGATCTTAATGAGGAAACACTCACAGAAACAAAAACAAACATCCCAATGGGGGAATTCACAGCAAAAAACCCAGACGTTTCTGATGGCCAGACCAGCCATACTGTGCTAAAACTATCTGTAACTCTTTGTACAATGAATAAAAAGAAGGGTATTTAAAGGCGTCTGGCTTCGTGGTCGTATCTAATGGATTGTTGCCCGCCTCATACTCTGTTCCTCTTTTCCTTTTGTCGTTCATTCATTGTCGTCATTCTCAGCATCCTCGTCATCACTATCTATTTATTATTTTCCATCTGTTCATTTTCTTTTCCCCCCTCCTCCTCATCTCTCTATCACCCCCTAAACACCCTCCTCCTCCTCCTTCTCCTCCTCCTCCTCCTCCTCCTCCTCCTCCTCCTCCTCCCCCTCCTCCTTCTTTTCCTCTTCTTATTATTCTTCCTTTTCCGCTTCCCCTTCATCCTCTTTTTCCTGCAAACACGTTTAAATCTCATTTAAAGTTATCAGCCATTTTTAAATAATCTTTAAAATACCAAATAAAAAAATAAAAAATAAAAAACAGAACCGAAAAACAGGCAAACGGAACCTTCAACAAACGCATTTAGCACTCTAAGAGATAGTCGAGAAGTTCAAGCCATTAATCTAATGAAGCTAGACAGTTCAAGTAAATCACTTAAGAGCTCAAGATTACAAGATTAGACGTTTTGTGACAGCGGCGCTCATTACCCATAACATAACAAAGACAATAGTAAATGGAACTAGCACCTACGCCCAATAATTAATTATAGACTCACGGAGCCAAAGAGCATTCAGAGTACCCAATGCTTAAGTGACGTAACTGTGTCATCCGTCATGGTCATGTGGGTTGCCGCAAAGTCTCTATTGCTGGATACAACTCGCCTGGAGTGACGGCGCTCACACCCCTCCTAGAGTAAAGCACTATCAGTCTCCCAGGCGCTCACACGTTATAGCTCTAAACACAGGTAACTTTGCACTTACTAGAAACGCTCATTTTATTTTCACACTAAGAGACGCAACAATCGCACATCTGAACAATTTTGTTTTTTCGCTCATAGTGTAATTATATGCATCGTGCAAGATATCAATCCGAATTTTTTTCTTTAATAAACATTCTTTTTAGATATTAATCAGAATTTCTTTTCTTTATTAATTTGTTCTTCTTAATAGTCCCTTCTTTCTTTTCAATAGCAGTTTTCTTTCCTGGACTTTTCCTTTATCACAGTTTTCGCCTTTTTTTTTTTTTAATAACTTCTCTTAATTTTTCTCTTCTAATATTTCCTCGATTTTCTTATGACATCTAATGAACAGTAAGAGAATCATTTCCGTCCAGGTAATAAATGGCATCGGGTGTAATTTTATCATGACGTACATATATTGAACCTTTGACAGTTTAAATGCATCATACTGAACAGTCTGGTAGTTTTGCAACATCGCGGATTGCATGAAAAACATTTTGATCCAAAAACATTTAAAAGGAGTACCGAAATCGAATAGGCAAACCTCACTTCAATTTGTTAAGATTGTATTCCCTAAATTCTCGAATCAATGATGATGTTCCTCTTGTTTGTTGTTGTTGTTGTTATCGTTGTTGTTGTTGTTGTTGTTGTTGTTGTTGTTGTTGTTGTTGTTGTTGTTGTTGTTGTTGTCGTTATCGTTGTTGTTGTTGTTTTTGTTGTTGTTTATTATATACCCAATCACACGTCAATGTACAAGCTATAGCTCAAAGAATTTTCGAATCAATGATAATGATTCTATTGTTTTTGTTTATTTCTTTTGCACGGAAAAAGGGGGAGGGGGTCAGTAATAATATTATTACTATATACCCAAAAACACGTCAGTGTACAAGCTGTAGCTGAAAGAGGAGGCGCCAAAATGAAAGATAGACAAAGAGATATTTACACAACCTATTGGTACTGATTGCTCAACTAAGCGGCCTAGGTGAGCCACCTTGCGGGCTGATCCCACCGCGATAAGCGCACGTTACTCACTACTCACACGTACATCTGCCTGACCCACACAGCTTGCTCGGGGTTGGGTTTCTCTCTCTCTCTCTATCTCTCTCTGTCTCTCTCACTCTCTCTCCCCCTCTCTCTCTCTCTCTCTTCCTTTCTCTCTACATCTCTCTTTCTCTCTTCCTTTCCATCTCCCCCTCTCTCTCCCTCTCTCTCTTTTCTCTCTTTCTCTTCTCTCTTTCTCTATATCTTCTCTCTGTCTCTCTCTCTCTCTCTCTCTCTCTCTCTCTATTTCTTCCTCTCTCTCTCTCTCTCTCTCTCTCTCTCTCTCTCTCTCTCTCTCTCTCTCTCTCTCTCTCTCTCTCTCTCTCTCTATCTCTCTCTCTCTGTATCTCTCTCTCTCTCTCTCTCTCTCTCTCTCTCTCTCTCTCTCTCTCTCTCTCTCTCTGGGCGGACCTTTGATCTCCAGCCACACCTGCTCTATGTACCGGGGGTGCTGTAAGTTTGCAAAATGTCGCGCTATCTCTACGATCTGATGGAATAATTCGACCTCTCTGTTTTTGGTTTCCTGGGCCTTTTTCCTACACCCTAAACTGCCTGACCGTAGTGTTTTTCTCTTTTACAACCTTCTATCTAATCGAAAATCATGTTCCTCTGTAGTTTTGAGTATATCTGTTGTCGTTTTTTCACCCTGTCTACTTTTGTCCTTCTCTCTATACTGGTATTTTTTCTCTTTTACTAGCTCTTTACTCACATCCGGCGGACCCCAAAGGCGAACATCTTTCACGCACACTCACCATAAGGTTAAGTCATCAACGTTTGCAAACCAGGTCCAAGTGCTAAAGAATCTGCTGAGACTTTTCTCAGATATTTTTTTTTATTACATTCGATGTAAATAAACAGGAAATTCGCTTTGAGATAGGATACTGTTCAGAATAAACAGGAAATTCGCTTTGAGATAGGATACTGTTCAGAAGCAAATGAAAAGCAAACAGCCTTGAGTCATCGAAATACGTGCCGGAAACCGGACAGTGCGAACGCTGTATCTCTCAAATTTTGAAGAAAAATACGTTCATAGGCAAAAGAAACTGTACTGCAAAATTCATTTTTTTTCAATTTCTGTAACTTAAGTTTAAATAGTGAAAAAGTCCGCCTGAATTGAAAACTAGATTTGACGTACCTAAATCAAGCCTTATGGTTTAAAATAATCTACCCAATTCAACAAAAGACTTTAAATATAAAACAAGTTAGAAATTTTTTTTAAATGCCATCAAAATAAAATGCAAAATCGGACACATAAAGAGGCACGAATGAGATGATATTTAACAGAGATCATTAAACGGAAGAACAAATCTAATCTAACATAAGAGCTGAAAACCCCCAACAAAATGAAACAACAGCACACACACACACACACACACAAACAACAAAAACAAAACACAACAACACATATCATGGACTGCGAAGTTTGCAATCAAACTACAATTAAACTTTTCGTATACTCAGCCTTCAGAATGTGACCTATTTCTATTTAAAACTCTAATTAGGTCAATTATTTTTGTTTAACACAAATAGCACAAAGAAAGAATTAAAAACTGATTTTCTCCCTCTACACCTATCAAACTCTTTTTCTTTGTTTCCCTCGCTCCCTAGCACAATCATTGAAGGTGGCTTCTAAACCTATTGCCTTATTCCGTCCGCTATTTAGGTCTATTAATTTTCTCTTTCGATCTCCCCGAAACATAGTTTTTGCGATCAAAACGAAGATAACAAAGTACATAATCAAGCCTCTCAGGCTTTGGGTTTTCTTGTCACTCGTTAGCTGCGTGAATCTCGGATAGAGCAAGTGGGTCGCGGTGGCCCTGGAGTAGAACACAGCTTCCAACGCAAAAGGTTCGTGGTTCGAGCGCTGGCGATTTCGCTCCCTACTGGTTAAATCGGTGTCAGTTTCATTTGACTGGCTGGGCTGAGACAGGAGTCATGGCATCGCCGCCCTGTCTTGTGTGTAGCACCACATGAAATTGTCAGACGTAAGTGTTGGGACCCCTCCACAAACCAACTCAATACACACTCGGATCCGATATAGCAACAATTTATTACCGAGTGTGTGTTGAGTTGGTTTAACGTCCAACATTATCACTATATAGACTATATTGAGAACTGGCCTCAAGACTGGCGTCCGACAATTTCATGATTTACCTAATGTCTTCATTTCGCCGTGAGACCCACTACCGTAAGACCTCTAGTGTCAGAATTGTGACTCGGTGATCAGTTTACACCCCCACACAGGTTAGGCTGACAAAACCTGATCCATTTTCTCTAAAACCTTCTGTTTCTTTGGCTAGCACTATTAGCTGGAAAACAGCTGGACAGCGTCCCTTATCTTTAATTGTAGGCTCTTCTCTCTAGAAACATAAGGAAAGCCCTGTGAATCATCGTCGCTCACACTCAACTTTTGCAATATTTATGTCCAATGTTTGAGAGCCTGGCGTTTTGCACGCTAAGAATCATTATAAAGGCTTTGATTTATCTTTTTATTATATTATTTGTAAAATAGAAATACTATTATAAATCGTGACTTGAGAATAACAGTGTTCTATTTCAAAATAGATAAAGAAGGCAGATAGAACCGTGATATTCTGAAGTCACGAAATACATTCCAAAAGTAATTTTGTGTCATGTAACTAAACGTAACTTCTGTCTGTCTGTCTGTCTGTCTGTCTGTCTCTCTCTTCCTCTCCCACCCCCTCTCTCTCTCTCTCTCTTTCTTCCTCTCCCACCCTCTCTCTCTCTCTCTCTCTCTCTCTCTCTCTCAATCAATGTATAATAAACTACCGTTACCTGTTTTTATTTTGGTTCAATTTTATTCCAAAACTCAGCCGTTAAACCAACGGTTTTCATGTCACTATTTTGAATATCTCTGTATTTGAAGGTTCCTTTCGTGCTAAAAGTTTGACTTTGTTTTCCTAAAAACAATTATAGATACCACAAGAAAAAAGATGCGATAGCAAAAACAATTGATTTAAGTTAACAAATTGTGTAGCAGTAAAGGGGTTAAAGAAAACACTTCACCCTCTGACAACTTAACAGAATAAATCAAAGCAAGATAGTAAGTAAAACTAATCTAAGTGGGTAACCAAGGTCACCATAAATAACAACAACAAATAGATAGCTTGGAACCCCTGCAGTCAGTAGACTTGGTGGATTTGATGGATTTGGTGGATTTGATGGATTTAGTGGATTTGCTACGATACTTCCTGCCAAAGGCGCTACAGGCTTTGCAATCTATACATGATATCAGATGACATAATGACGACGCCTCTGAGGCATTACGTTTTGTGATCTCTCATTGGCTCTGCAAGTCTGGGATAGAGCTATGATTGGACGCCTGGGCGCGCAGATTTGGGGGCGCGGTGGCCCTGGGGTAAAACATCGGATTCCGACGCAAAATGTCCCGAGGTCGAGCTCTGCGGATGTCGTTCCCTACTGATTGGGTCGGTGTCAGTTTCAAGTGACTGGCCGAGACAGGAGTCATAGTGTCCCCGCCCTGTCTCGTGTGTGGCTGCACATAAAATTGTCAGACGTCAGTCTTGGGGCCCGTCCACAAAAGTAAATATATATATAGTGAAGATGTTGGACGTTAAACCAACTCAACAACACTAACAGCGCGCAGATCCCCTTACAAAACCGTCTTCGTTCAGCTATGAATGGGGACTTGTATTCGCAAGGTTTCCGATGCTTCCTGTCAGAGATACGGCCAATCTCGACTAATGGTTTGGAGCGCTACCAAGATATCTCGATAGGCAGAACGGACAGAAATCTCCAGGAAACATAACCTGGAGCCTGTACAAATAAGATAATATATGCCTGAGAAGTAACCATAGAAACGCTGCCGAGTTCGAATCAAGTTTGGCTAGCAGTAGCGAATGTTTGATAAAAAAAATGCTATGGAGTAAATTTAAAGAACGTTGACGCTAGATGGTTGATGTGTCGATTCAATACTTACCTCCCTTTCCCCGATGTCTACACGTCATTGACTGTGAGCACTAACCAGGTGGGATTTTGAAATTTTAAAACATACCAACATTTTTAAATGACTACAGAAAATTGTCAAAATCATCTATTTCACGAATCAACCCCCCATTCCATTGCAAACACACAAAGAGATATGAAATAGAAAGATAAGCAGATAAATTGAGAGGTGGATAGATACATAGTAAGATATATAAAATTGAAATGTGGGTAGATAAATTGAGAGATGGATAAATATATAGTAAGCGGTATAAAATTGAAGACACGTACCAGGTGGATAAAATTAGTGGTGGATAGAAATGTAGTTAACCTAACAGACACAGGCTGATAGAGTGTATACAAGAGACATATTGGTTGAAATGCACCAAGCATGCAAGTTCGTCTGTGCATCTCAATGGACAAGTTTAAAAGTGAATACGAAAGCCCGATCTCATCGCACCAACCACAACCACTAACTACTACTACTACTACCGTCCCCACCATCACCACCACCACCACCACCACCAATCGCTCCTAGTTCTGGAACCCTTCAAGAAACGTTTGTTTGTTGTGTTAGTCCGCCGCCTTCAGGACTTAGCATGTTGTTGTAACCCTTCAACCCACCACTAAGGTCTACCTTTCCACTCGCCATGAACATGTACCGCCTTCCTCTCAGAGACAGAGTACGGCTAAGAGTGAGTGCTCCGCTCAATAGAATCACAACTGCGAAAACACCCTCGTACAGCAAAGAGTACACATCAGCCCTCAAGAAAGTGTGACAATGTATGTTAAAATACTCTTTTTGGCTTACGGTTGGCAAGTTTATGGAATCGCGACCGAATCTTCGATTCGACTTCTCTGTTGTCACTACATCACCGTGAATACCCAACTCAACCATTTATGAAAAAGTACAGTTCAGCTCCCCAAAAAGTGTGACAATGTACGTTTAAGTATTCTATTTTGGTTTTACAGTTCGCAAGTTTGTAGAATCGACATTTCTATTACACTTCTCGTCAATGTTGCCATATAGAATCCTGAAAACCTAGAAGACGTTAAACCCAGAGAGAACGAGAAAGAGCGAGAGGGTAGCGGAGAACCAGAGACAGAGAGGAGAGACAGAGAGGAGAATCAGAGAGAGACAGAGAGGAGAAATAGAGAGGCGTTGAGAAAGTGGTAAGACAGGAAGACAGACAGAGAGAGAGAGAGAGAGAGGAAGAGAGAGCGAGAGAGAGAGAGAGCGCTCTTTCACTCCATGGAGAACTTCTCGCCACTTCATAAACAGAGAGGCACAAAGGTAGAGATAAAATGAGAGAAAGAGAGAGAGACAGAGAGAGAGACAGAGAGAGAGACAGAGATAGATAAAAGAGAGACAAATGCAGACACAGAGAGACAAAGAGGTAGCGCACTACAGACAGCACCATGAAGAGCCTGGCGTTCCCCGAAGGTGCTTGGGGTTTTTCGATGAACAGGTACCGTACCGGCCGGGAAGTCATTCAGGTGTAGGCTTAATCCCCGGTTGGATTCCGCATCATGTGTTAGTATATATACAGCTTCCCGAGGGACCAGGGGTTTGTTTATCGAGATCATAATAATACATTATTTTTTTCCTTAACATTGTTTTTCTTTTCAAGGTGTTTGTCTATCTCATACACGTCTCTCGGGGCGAAGTATTTGAGAGTCAGACAAGGTGCGAAATACGTAGACACCCCCCCCCCATACACACACAAAGTGATGACAATGCTCATGTTTTAACATAAGCTGCTGAATGCAGACGGCCAAATCTGTTTAGCTTGGACATAACCAAATGCCATACAGAAAACAAAAAAAAAGTATTGCCTTCACGAAAGTGACGCAAGGAGAGTTTTTTTTTTTTAATAGCAAAATTCCAAGGGTGCACTTTTTCAATATATTCCCCTGCCTTATCTCATAACCCCCCCCCCACACACACACACACAAAATGTTTAAAAAAAAATGTAAAAAAAAATCCTATGCCATGTGCCTGGTGTTATCTATTTTGGGTTGTAATTTCACATGAGTTTCGGGAATCGAGTTTGTTAGAGATGGAAGAAGAGAAGAATAGAAAGCTCTCTAGCTCTGAGTCTGAGAAAAGAATGGACGAGCCATCCTTGGCCTACTACAATCCTGACTTGTAGTGTGATTCAGGTAAAGGTCAGTACTTTTCGACTGGTCCAGTGCCGTCCACTGAAGTATTTGTTTGTTTGCTGCTTAGCGCCCAGCGTCAGTGGACGGGTCCCAAGGCTAACGCCTGGCAATTTTAGGTAAATGCTTCACAAGAAACAGTGCCGGAATACCATGACTTCTGCCTCAGTCAGTCACATTATACTGACACTGACCCAACCATTAGTGGTCGAAATCGGACAAACACATTTATGACCGTTCGTGGGATTCCAACCAACGAACCCCCGATTGGCAGACCAATGCTCTACCACTTGCACCACCGCCCCTCCCTCCCTCCCAGGTAAAGATCAGTACTGTACAACTGGTCCAGTGGCGACCACCCAGGCACACAGTACATGTGGTCAACAACTGATTGCCCTGACCGACTTCTTAAAAACCAGTACATATTTAGTCACCTGCGAGGGGCGCGGTGGTCCTGGGGTAGAACGTCGGCTTCCGACTCAAAAGGACCGTGGTTCGAGCCCTGGCGATTCCGCTCCCTACTGGTTGGGTCGGTGTCAGTTTAATGTGATCGGCTGAGACAGGAGTCATGGTATCCCCGTCCTACCAGGTGTGTGGCAGCACATCAAAATTGTCAGACGTCAGTCTTGGGGCCCGTCCACAATAAAGCTTATATAGACCGCTCTTAATCTCTCTTGAGACGCCTGTGATAATTGTTTGTCTTTGTATTTTTTGACAGGGTGTTTTGGGTGGGGTAGGGGGGCAATAAGAAAGTGGAATGAAGAAAGCATGACAGTTTTTTTGTTTTTTTTTCATTGTATAATAAAAAGACTTGGTACCCACACACACATATATATATATATATACAATTGAAATGTCATTAAAAATAAGACTTATGCAAAACAATATAACCCAAAAAACCTAATTGTCTCATACGTGACGTTGCCTTGCAGGCTTCACACACAGACTGTATTTTCACATAGAACATAGACATACCCAGACATACACACACACACACACACACACACGACAGAGAGACAGACAGAATGAGAATGAGAGAGATATAGAGAGATCGAAAGAGAGAGATTGATCAAAAGAGAGAGAGAGGGAGATCGAAGGAGAGAGAGAGAGAGAGAGATAGACAGAGAGAGAGAGAGAGAGAGAGAGAGAGAGAGAGAGAGAGAGAGAGAGATCGAAGGAGAGAGAGAGAGAGAGACAGAGAGACAGAAAGACAGATAGACAGACAGACATGCACCAACACTCACTCACACCCACCCACACACACAAACAAGACCACTAGTGTACTCACATTGTTGCTGAGCTGACAGGTGAGGGTCTGCACTTTCTCCTGGGCCATTATGAGGTCCCGCTTCAACTTGCGTATCTGGGGGGACCAAATTGAGCGATCGGAGTTCATCGTCCAAGTGGTTAACGTTATGTTTCTTAGTTTTTCTTTCGTTCTCATGCTCTCTCTCTCTCTCTCTCTCTCTCTCTCTCTCTCTCTCTCTCTCTCTCTCTCTCTCTGTCTCTCTCTTTCTCGCTGTCACACACACACATATACACACACGTGTTCTTTCTCTCTTAATTGCCATATCCCTCTCTGTCTCTATCTCTGTCACCCCCTTTGTCTCTCCTTTCTCTCTCAACGACCCTCTTTCTCTCTCTCTCTCTCTCTCTCTCTCTCTCGATCTATGTCTGTCTGTCTGTCTGTCTGTATTCTGTCTTTTGTCTCTGCCTCTGTCTGTCTGTCGCTCTCGCTATCTCTCTCTATCTCTCCCCCTCTCTTTTTCCAGCCTCCTTCTGTGCATTCGATTCTAAATTTCTTTCTTTCTCTGAATGTATAAATTTATTTTAAGCTCAATTACAATATTGCATCTACTTATTTCAAGGACAATCAAAATAAAATTGCCTGTTAATAAAAAGGGAAACCTACCTCATGGGCTTGCTTTTCTTCTGCCTGTTACATTTGAAGAAAAAAAAAAAGAAAAAAAAAGAACGTAAATATATATCCCATTGCATTTTGAAAGCACGAATATATCAAATTGTGTATGAAGAATCTTACGTTGTATCTTTTTCTTTGACAATAATGGTGATGATGGTGATGTTGCTAATAATAATAATAATAATAATAATAATAATTGGGGGTGGTGGTGATGATGATGATGATGATGATGATGATGATGATGATGATGATGATGATGATGATGATGATGATGATGATGATGATGATGATGGGGATGGTGATGATGATGATAATAATCTAAATCACGTTTTGTGCACGCAAGGGCAAACCCTAAGACGGGCGACAACTTCGATTAATTTTAGTTTGTTGGTACATGTAATATTAACGCACTTATGTCCCTTTACAGTATATTTTTAAATCCTTACGGTAAATAAATGAAGTGTAATGTTTAAAAACGTCATGAATGCAATAAGACTTACCGAGGAATAGACAGAGGAAGAGCTTGATACCAGGGAAAGATTAGAACCATGGACTGTAGGGAGTAAACGTTATAATAGATAAAAGTTAATTTATCATCAACAAGTTTCCAACGAAGAAATAATTTGTGTTCTCCGCACACATATTTAACATTTATTTAAAAAGTATAAATTTTTAATATAGAAAAAATTTAACAAACAAAAAATACTTGTGACAAATTCATTTAAAGAAACAGGAAAACATCAAATTCCATAAATATGTCAATCATTAAAACAAAACTTTAACAAAGCCTTTATATTCTCATAATGCTCTACAAAATACACATACACAATCATGGTCGACACTCTATTAAAACAATAAGTAACGTACCCAACCCGTCCTCGTTTTCTGTTAATGCTTTTAAATTATTTGTTAACTGTTCAAGATGCCATAAAGTGTTTCAATAACAGATGTATTCTAGATACCTCTTCGACCATGTAATTATAATGTAGTCTCCAAGGTTTATGCTATCGAAAATGCCATGTGAACACTTTAGGTAATGGGTACCGTTTTGGCTAGGGATAATACCGCTGCCTAGATTTCTTTTAAAGTTT
The DNA here is from genome assembly GCA_003991915.1 of Elysia chlorotica. Classification (NCBI taxonomy): domain Eukaryota; kingdom Metazoa; phylum Mollusca; class Gastropoda; family Plakobranchidae; genus Elysia; species Elysia chlorotica. The sequence continues at coordinate 69,204 of RQTK01000375.1, read as the reverse complement.
TATTTGATTCGATTATATTTGTGTAAATAAAACCCAAGAATTGGCATTTTACAAGTAAAGAAGTGAACAAAATTAAAAGGCGAAAAAACAATAATCTAAGAGGCGAACATTAGAATACGCATCTCTCTATTTCTCTCTCTCGCTCTCTCTCTCTCTCTCTCTCTCTCTCTCACATACACACACTCCCTCTCTCTATTCATTGTATAAAAGGCCAATTGATTTTCAAGAAAGTTGTGGCATTTTGATAGGCAGCGACAAGAAATCCTAATAATTACTGTATATTTGAAATAAAAAATAATTTCGTTAAAAGAGTTTTGTTATCTCTTTATGTCAAGTCAATTTTTGAGTGAACAAAATGTTAAAGTCATCATGCATCTAGCTGTTTTAAATGCAGTGATAAACTTTCTAAAAACATTTTTTTTAACCTGCTCCCTATCTCATGTCAAATTTTGAGTAAACAAAATGTTCAAGTGATCATGCAGAGAGCTGTTATGAATCAATGCAATGATAAACTTTCTAAATCATGATAAAGTTTCTAAATAATGATAAACTTTCTAAATAATGGTAATATATAAATAATGATTAACTTTCGAAATAATGATAATATATAAATAATGATAAACTTTCTAAAAAAATGATAAACTTTCTAAATAATGATAAACTTTCTAAATAATGATAAACTTTCTAAATAATTATAAACTTTCTAAATAATGATAAACTTTCTAAAAAAATGATAAACTTTCTAAAACAATGATAAACTTTTAAAAATAATGATAAACTTTCTAAATAACGATAAACTTTCTAAATAATGATAAACTTTCTAAATAATGATAAACTTTCTAAATAACCATAAAACTTCCCCCAAAACCAGGTTAGCAATGTTGGCGCACATACAGCAAACTCTCTCCGATTGACTCACCGGGTGAGAAGAAAGCATAATCAGAAACAAACGGATAATCCAGGGTGACGGACTTGCAAAGGCCTGATCCACAAACATGCAAAGAAAAAAAAACAAAAACAAAAAACAAACCAATAATAACCAAAGTGTGAAACAATCCGAGCGTGGCATATAACCGGCAAGACATTCTTGCAACATTAAAATCACATGCCAAAGTATATTACACATTTTATAATTATTAGAGTCATACAGATGCAAAAGCAGCAGCATACATGCTTAATACTTAACATTAGAATTTAACAAGTTAACAAGACAAGAAAATAATATTTACCTAATTATGTTAAAGGATTACATATCAGAGAGAGAGAGAGAGAGAGAGAGAGAGAGAGAGAGAGAGAGAGAGAGATAAAGATAGAGAGAGAGAGAGAGAGAGAGAGATAAAGATAGAGAGAGAGACAGAGAAAGAGAGGGAAAGAAAGGGAGAGAGAGAGCTCATCAATAAGGCTTTCTTCTATGACAGTAAATGTGATGTTTCTCTCATAATTGGGTTGATTCAAATCTTGTTAAAATTATTTTTAAGTGTTCCAGTTTATAATGCATTATATTAAAACAAAATGACCTTGGGATACTAGACAAGAAAAACAGTATCAACAGCTAATACTAATTCGCCTTCATAACCGCGCATTATTATTGCAATTTTGTTTCATTAATTCTATTTGAATGTTGTTTGTTCCGTGTAAACTTATCACAGCAAGCATGGTTAGCAAACAGGACAGTCCCGAACAAACAGCACATCTAGATCATCAACTTTATAGAAAGTTACAGGTTATAATCCAATCTCAATATGACTTGTAATGTCTGCTCAGAGTAGACTAAAATAAATAAGATATCTGAAAACGATCTTCTTTTCTCCCTAAAAAATCAAACAAACACAGTGAACGTTCGTTAAACAAGGAAACTGTGTGTTTAACCGGCAAGACATTCTTGCAACATTAAAATCACATGCCAAAGTATATTATACATTTTATAGTTATTAGAGTCATACATATGCAAAAGCAGCAGCATACAGGCTTAATAAGTAACATTAGAATTGAACAAGTTAACATGACAAGAAAATAATATTTACCTAATTATGTTAAAGGATTACATATCAGAGAGAGAGAGATAAAGTTAGAGAGAGACAGACAGCGAGAGACAGAGAAAGAGATGGAGAGAGAGAGAGAGAGAGAGAAAGAGAGAGAGAAAGATAAGATAGAGAGAGACGACAAAGAGAAAGAGAGAGAGAGAGACAGAGAGAGAGACAGAGAAAGAGAGGGAGTGAGAGAGAGATAAGAGAGAGAGAGAGAGAGAGAGAGGGAGAGAGAGGGAGAGAGAGAGAGAGAGCTCATTAATAAGGCTTTCTTCTAAGTTCCTTCCTATTGACAGTAAATGTGATGTTTCTCTCATAATTGGGTTGATTCAAATCTTGTTAAAATTATTTTTTTAAGTGTCCCAGTTTATAATGCATTATATTGAAACAAAATTACCTTGGGATACTAGACAAGAAAAAAACAGTATATTCAACAGCTAATACTAATTCGCCTTCATAACCGCGCATTATTATTGCAATTTCGTTTCATTAATTCTATTTGAATGTCGTTTGTTTCGTGTAAACTTATCACAGCAAGCATGGTTAGCAAACAGGACAGTCACGAACAAACAGCACATCTAGATCATCAACTTTATAGAAAGCTACAGGTTATAATCCAATCTCAATATGACTTGTAATGTCTGCTCAGAGTAGACTAAAATAAATAAGATCTGAAAACGATCTTCTTTTCTCCCTAAAAAATCAAACAAACACAGTGAACGTTCGTTAAACAAGGAAACTGTGTGTTATAAATGGGATGTTGTGATAGTTTCAACGACCATTTTAACAACTGCGTCAGACCCAGTAGGTACTTTCCTATACCACAATGGTAAGGTACGATCTTCAAAGGGAGGTAACGTCTTGTTTGCGTTACAGTGAGTGAAAATGGAGTTTCGCCCCTTCGTTTCCTTATAATTATTAACTTTGTAAAGTGCCAGTACTTAAAAAAATAATTTAGTATTTACTTCATCGACAACTGGAAACGGCAGCCTCTTATAGTTTTGTTTGTAGTTTACAGAAAGACTATGAGTTACATTAAATTATAATTATTTAATCCAGCACTGTCTTACAGTTTTTGTTGGGCTGGGGTCGGGAGTTTACTTTATACGTTGGGAAATACAGATATACCACTTGCTGTGAACAGCTCATTAAAACAAACTATGTAACAACCAAACGAACAAAAAATGTCATTTCATAAAGACATTCCATTTCGAAACCCAAGTGAGCTAAACAGTTAATAACAATAAAAATAAACGTTCAAAGTGGAAATATTTAACAACAATAAGCATCTTCATTTCTCTTGTGGAATAACATAAAACAAAAAGATATTTAGTATTGGTTATTAAGCAAATTTTAAGCACATTATTGTCGAACAGCCAGCATGCTTCAAGGCATCTTTATTCATAATGTATCCACATCATTGTTTGACATTATTTTATAAGAACACCACAAAAAGGAAATAACTGAGATAACAGTATGCATCTGGCGTCACCTATAGAAACTCAGTGATGTTTATTCCCCTCGGAATCGGTAATCTATGGATAGCTTCAATTTAGATTTTCTCCCGAAGAAATCAAATAAAATTTAGGACACAAATGACATCAATCTAGATGGTTAATATAAAATGAGAAACCATTGCTATGTAAAAATTAACTATTTTTTAATGTTAAAATAATATATGTTCGACTAGAGAGAGAGAGAGAGAGAGAGAGAGAGAGAGAGAAAGAAAGAGAGAGAGAGAGAAGGGAGAGGTAGGGACGGAGGAGTAGGAATAAAATGAGGGTAAAGGGGGGGGGGGTCAATTAATTGGAGGGATGAAAAGAAAAGAAGAGCAATTTACAAAAAAGAAAAACGTTGTAAAGGGAAAAAAATTATTTAAGCGTTCCTTCTAGTATAATAAATAAGTATAATTAACCCAAAGATACATTAACCCCCCCCCCCCAAACCCCCCAAAAAATATATATAGATAATAAACCAACATGCTTTGAAAGCAATAAACATTGAATATTTATAACAGTATCAACTCTTAGGATAATCGACTACGCGACTTACTTCCGGGACCGCCCGTGGCCACCAGGCCCGAGTTCCTGGGGCTGGGCGGGAAGTCGAGGGACACGTAGTTGGCCCTGGCGTGCAGCTCCTGCATGTTCACGTAGTGGCTGGTCGCCTGCTGCTGCAGCAGCTGCTGGTGGTGCTGCTCCACGGCGCTGCGCCCGTACGTGGCGTGAGGGTTGGAGATGATCGTCCCGCCCACGCCAGACGGCGAGCCCGCCACGCCCCCGGGCTGGCACGGACCCCCGGCGTCTTGGGANGACGACTTGCACAGCGCGGCGTGTTTGGAGCCGCTGGCGAAGAGTCTCCGGCGGCCCAGCGAGTTGGACTGGTAGTCCACGCCTCGCTCGGGCAGGGCGGGGGTTTGGGTCGGGGTCTGGGTGCAGCCCGTGGACTTGCTGGAGGTGAGGCTCCCTCCGGCGCCGTTGCCGTTGCCGTTGCCGTTCTTCCGCTTCCGCTCCAAGGTCGAGGTCGCTGATGACGGGGACGTGTGGTATCCGCTCCCGCCCTCGATCATCATGTCCGGGTGCATCATGGGCCTGCCCGAGGCGCTTGCCGGGCGAGGCGGCATCATCATGATCATCTGCTGGGTGTTGATGGTCTCGATGCCGTGCTTGGCCAAGCGACTGCCCACGGCGGAAGATCCTGGAGAGTTTTTGCTGGACGAGGAAGACGGTGGGGTTCCTTTGGTCGGGCTGCCGAGAGAGTCTCTGCTGGCGTTACTCAGGGAACGCCGATAGCCAAACTGGGTCCCCGCGCCGTTGCTGCTCGGAGGGTTTGAACCGCAGCCGCCGTTTCGGCCAAGCCCGCTCCCAGAGGAGGCAGAGGTCTGAAGCCGACGCATGCTCGCTTCAAGCAAGTGCGACTGATCAGTGTTCGTTTCCGTGTCTCTTTTAATCCCGCCCGGTGGAGGAAGAGGCGAGAATGATCGCCTGTGCATGTTTCCTGCCGGGGGACCAGGGGCGTCGTAGTCGCCCTCCGAATGGTAGGCGTAGTCCGGGTTACTCCCTGACGACATTTTCCTCATGGAGCTGTACACGCCGCCGCTATCGCTCCGAGATGACGGCCAGCCGTAGCCGTACCCGTAGTCGGACGGGTCGCTGCTCAGAAGCTTGTTGGGATCGTTGCTTAGCGACGAGAACTTGTTTCCGGCCTGGGGCAGAGAGTACTTCCGGCCCCAGGGACTTCCGCCGGGATGACGGCCAGCCGTAGCCGTACCCGTAGTCAGACGGGTCGCTGCTCAGGAGCTTGTTGGGGTCGTTGCTTAGCGACGAGAACTTGTTTCCGGCCTGGGGAAGAGAGTACTTCCGGCCCCAGGGACTTCCGCCGGGTCCGCCGCCGCCTATTCCCGAGTCGCTGTTGTAGTCAGTTCCCATGAACGCGCTGGTGCCCAGATTTGGCACGCGCTTGTAGCCGCCGCCGATTTGCTGGTTGTGGAGCGGGTGGTGGTGTGGGTGGTAGCCTTGGTGGTGGACGCCTGAAGGGCCGCCCGCCAACACGTAGCCCGGCGGGATGACTCCGGAAGCGATGCCTCCTCCGCCTGCCCCGCCGCCCGCCGCGCCATGCGGGTTGAGGTAGCCGGCGTGCAGCGCGTGCGGCCCGCGCTTGAGGCTGCTGTACGGGTTGTACGGGCCCTGCTCGCTCAGCGCCCCCTGGGACGACCCGGTCAGGTTCTCGTCCGTGCTGATCTCGGCGATCGTGTCGCTTATCTCCCCTGAGCTGATGCTGCTGCTGTCGTCAAAACTGAGGAGAGATTTTGAGATGAGAAGATTTAATTAAAACGCTGTAGTAAAAAAAAAAAAAAACTCTAGAAAAGACAGTTATTTAAATTGTTGATCTGATCAAATAATACGCACGTTCAATGAAAATTCATTACTCTAAGAAAAATCTGCTGATCTCGGCAACAGTGTCGCTAATCTTTGCTGAGCTGATGCTGCTGTCGTCAAAATTATAGAAGATAATGAAAAAAGGAAACGTAATTTAAACGTCGTAAAATATCGTTAACATAGAACTCATTTCTGCTCTGAATAAATATACAAGCACGCTAAGAATGACTCTTAAAGAAAAAACTATTTAATACGGAGCTATTAAATAGGCAAAATACTGATAAATTTGTTTTATACGGAAGTTAAATACAAGTAGTCTAAATTATATGTAGCCTAAATTGAAGATGTAGGCTTTGAACTTGAGACAAGAAAGAAAACACAAATCTAAAAAAAAAACAACAACAAAAAACGCCAACAATGAAACTTAAAAACCGATTCCGAACTGGGACACAATGTAGGCATTAGACCCATTTTGAACGGTTTATAACACACCAATATTGTTTCAGAATCATAGTTATTTATACTTGGAGTTGATGTATTAGATAAAATTGTGTACACAACGATGTCCTTTAAGCTTACTACACCTTTATTGCTCGTTTGTGCTACACATTGTCAGCTTAGTCGCAGAATGTCTAATCTCAGTCCGAAAATACTTAATATTTAGGTATTTCTAGAAATAAGAAAGCACATTACACAACTTAGGTGATGAAATGTTCTTCAAGCTCACACGCCACCAGGTATATATAAAGTATAAAGAGGTGACGATACCGGTGGTTAAATAATACATTTTATGTTACGATGTCGTTATAGATCTACTTAAAGTCTAGAAATTGCAAATAGCCTATGTAAATGTTTGTAATTCTTCAAGTTGTATGTATAGAATTTAAACTTTGAGTGTCTTCGTTACAGAGCGCTTAACAAAATACCACCGAAAACTGCAGTACAAGTACTGAGAAAGGCTGGATCACTTATTCTGGCACATAGATCTTGTACCATTATTTGATCGCAGAGAAAGAAGACCACAGAACTTGGAGTATCCGAATATTCATGATGCCACATTTCATAAATAGATTTCTAGCTTTAATTAAACCAAAACAAAAGAGAGCAATAAGGCCAAACCGAGATTACACCTGTCTTATCTAAGCAGCATTCCACTACCGTAATAACTGACAAAAACAACCTAGACTCGAAAAAATCTCCAGAGGGTAGATCGAAAAAGCATCTCCAAAGATGAGAAACTTTCAGGCTTAAAACCACATAAGAAAATCTCCACATACAAAAATAAAATAGAAAAAAAGTCTATAGAAAAAAAACGATTCCACAAAGTAAACAAGTCTAAAACACCACAGACCGCTTCTTCTTCGTTATCTCATACCATAGAAAACCTAGACACCTATACACCTAGCCTTGATCTTGGAGCGAGAGAGATAAAGATCTGTGAAAGCCAAGTCCTGATTAAGCCTGGGGACCGGAGGCTGGCATGCAACACCCAGACCTGCCACATTAACCAGTATTTAAAAAGCGCGTTATTTTTAGCCAAATAAATATAAGAAAATACGTTTTGAACACGCATTTTGTGCATGAAGTTTGGCAGCTGTGAATAGAGACTTTACGATAATTGGACCCATACCAAAACGAAGACGATAGTTACGGGAATCTGCACCGGCGTCCAATCATATCTGTCTCATAGACATCCGTAGCCAATGAGCGATTAGAACACGCAATGCATAAGGGTCGTGGTTACGTCACCCGTGATTATCATGTGGACGGCAAAGCCGCTAATACTCTGACAACCTATTCCAAGCCCTGGCAGTGTCTAGCGGAGCTGGGTGTTTACAGGGCTGTGGGCTGGACGAGTGTGGACAGATACACCACAGGCCATGCCTACAGGTTGTTTACAGCAGCTTCTCGAAGTTCTCGTTAGACTTGGAAACGGTGGGGAGGAGGACAGACTCAGAAGGCAGAGGTTACGTTAAATCATTACCGTGAGGGCAATTAACGGGCTGAGGGATTCCGAAATATGTAGGCGTGAGAGAGAGAGAGAGAGAGAGAGAGAGAGAGAGAGAGAGAGAGAGAGAGAGAGAGAGAGAGAGAGGGGGGGGAGCGAGAGAGAGAGAGAGAGGAAAGAGCGAGAGACAGAGAAAAAAATACGAATACATCATATTATACATGACATATATAAAAGAGACAGAGATAGAAAGATTAATTGATAGATAGATGATAGAAAGATAGATAGAGGGAAAGATAGACAGCGAAAGACAGATAGAGAAAGAGATAGAGAGCCGGAAAGACAAGCCACCCACACAGGTGAACAGAGTGTCAGACACACAAATAAATTTAATAGATAATTATGTAAATATGCATGAATAATGTATTAAGACGTTTTCAGAAATGCTTTAATTTTACTTCTCATAGTTTTAGTTTGCATTTTTATTGGGGCGCATTTTTAATGATATTAAATTCTTCTCTCCGTAGTCTGGAGTATTGCATATTAAATATCTCTAGCAACCACTGAAGAGAGAGTAAAAAACGAAGAAGCGGCGTTGTTTATGTTATATATCTGGTTCATACGGACTCAATCATCGGGGGGGGGGGGGGGGGGGGGGGGTGAAAGAGAAGTAGAGTATAGCATATAGCTGCTCATCGTGTGTGTGTGTGTATATAAAATGGACAAGAGAAAGAGAGAGAGAGAGAGAGAGAGAGAGAGAGAGAGAGAGAGAGAGAGAGAGAGAGAGAGAGAGAGAGACAGAGAGAGAGAGACAGAGACAGACAGACAGACGCAGCCTAATTTATTGGGTTTTTTTTTCTCCAAAAGGAACACTATAACATTATTTCTTGTTAAAGCCACTTTATATTCCATGGAATAATAACAGTCGAAACAGTACCCCAGACTTGGGCTACTAAGGAAGGATACTCTGATCCCAAGACCAAGTCGCTGACCTTTACTAGAAATTATCCACCACACTCTTCATCCTTCTAATCATTGTTAATGTTTCAACATAACCTTCTGCGTTATTAATTCAACAATTCTAAATAATTCTTCAAGTGCGCACATTTTTTAAAAAAGACAGTCATGCTTTCGGTTTCGGTTTCAGTGTCGAGTTGAGTTGAGCTAATCTGGTTACCTATAAATCCAACGTCAGGCAGGCCCCAAGATTAATGTCTGGACATTCTATATGCTACCACACACGAGACAGAAATGGAAGATAATTGTTTCTTCTTTCTTCTTATTTACTTTCCATGCAATATCAAATTAGTGTCTTCGCCTTTTTCACATGAACTTCATTATATGGAATTCTTTTCGGACTTAAAAAAAATCCAACAAAACAACAAACCTAGTACACATAGTGATAAAAACTCGGGCCAAGAATCTAAATAATAAAACACAACACAATAGAAACGCATCGGACATAAAACTGCATAGCTTTTTCCCCATTGGAATTGATGGGGATCACAAAATAATGCCATAATCGTGGCCAGAAGAATTCCGACAATGCAGAGAAACCACAGATGTAGTGCTATTAATAGACCGCTGCTAGAGAAACTTCCTTCGATCAATGAATATATAAAGTCCAAAGTCAAGCGCAATGAGTAAAATAACTCTAGGACTTTGCTCTGTGCTAGCGCTGGGGTCAAGTTGGTGCCCTTTGCGGCAACAACTTAACTAAGTTGGTTTTATGGAAGTTCAAACAGAAAAAAGTTAAACCTAATCTTTAAGACAGTATAAGAGAAAACCTCAATATAATAGTTCTCTATATTTCATATTATCTCTTATATAATCATCACCGGTCCTGTGTGATAAAATTTAGCATTGCTGTTAAGTTTTTAGATAGATAGAAAGATAGATAGATAGATAGATAGATAGATAGATAGATAGATAGATAGATAGATAGATAGATAGATAGATAGATAGATAGATAGATAGATAGATAGATAGGTAGATAGATAGATAAATAGATAGGTAGATTAAAGATAGATATATCAAAAGAGAGCAGCGGATAGAGAAACAGGGAAATACAGACATAGACAGATAGTGGGCGAGACAGGGCCCAAACGAAGCATTACAACCAAATCCAATACAAAGGAAATTATAATTACACTTATTAAAACTAAATCATTATTTTCTTATCTAATTTCATCTCCGGCTCCTTACCTCTAAAATATTACCAGGTGTTGGCGTCCAATAAATAGAAGCAATAAGACACCCAGATGTATTTACTCCAACAATAAATGCACTATTTCACCACACGACGCGAAAATGTACTATGCTCCGCGAAGCTCACCACGGGACGATCGAGATGGAACTTATTATGAAGGGTTTGATATCTGATGCCACCAGTGTGGATGTACTGTGGGGGAGGAGAAACTTGGGGGAGGAGAAACTCAGAAAAGGGCTTTGGAAGCCGCAAAGTTCCACGGAAACAAAGTGCCAGAGGCTTCTGCCCCTAGCACCTCCCTGTAGATCTAGACTATGTACCGGGGTGATGGGGAGAGGGAGGGGGAGGGGGACATAGGGCAGTGTGGTCTCTACTGCTGATCGATGCTCTATAGGCGATAACAGGAAGCGGGGGAGGATAGAGAGAGAGAGAGAGAGAGAGAGAGAGAGAGAGAGAGAGAGAGAGAGAGACACACAGAGAGAGAGAGAGAAGTGGAAAGAGAGGGACTTGTGCATCCATTGGACTCGTGTTCAACGCACTCACTTTTCTTCTGCCTCTCCCGCTTCTATTTTCCGAGAGATTTTGTATTTTCCTCACTCCCTAACCTTGCTCCTCTCCCCCCTAACAATAAACCAAACTAACCCAAAATGTTTAAGTGTGATCATAATTATATAATTGTTGTCCTTGCCTCACAATCAGGCCTACAGTCGTTTTTCTCTTCCTAAAACCAAGTCAATAAAATTCCCCAAAACGTATTCAATTTTTTAAAAGCGCACCACATTTCTCTATCATGTCCGGATTTTTCCGTTCACAATAACACAACATTATTATTACTGGCTTAGTCATCTACACAAACTCCGTTGATGCAGCATGTAAAAGTTGACGGCTACAAAGTCTAGAGTGCTGTACACATATAATCATATTCATAGCGATATCCCTCTGTGTAATATGGTAATACCCCAGAGGCAGACCGGATCAATCTTGGCGTGAGTATCTCACTCCCCTTTCACGCCCCTACCCTCCTCCTTCCCCTCCGATCCCCCAAACCACCGTGAGTCCAAATTCTATTTACAGACTTTGCGATTCCACACGACAATAACCTATGACGTAATCAAGACATTTATGCATGTTTTTTTATGATCGCTAATTAGCTTTGTAAGTTTCGGATAGAGTTATGATTGGACGAAAGGGAATAAAAAATATGGTCTACCTATCGTCTACCTATCTCTATGAAATCGCTATCATAAGGCATCCAGAAGTTACGATTATTCAACGTGGCATCGTTTCCTCTACGAGCCCGCCATTTCAAGGAATTTAGAGGTTATCATTCTTCAATGCCGCATTACGGTCATCATTTTCGCAATGGACTCCACTATCACAAGGCTTCTTTTCGGCGCAACACCAGCGCCCGCATCGCCCGTTGTGATGCTGCAAGTCAGTCCTGCTACATCAGCACGAGAAACTGTCGGGCCTGCATACATCGATCTGCGCCGGAATTGCAAGTCTGACAAAAAAAAAAGAGGAAACTCCCTAATGGACCCTCCCTTGCGCCAGTAATACTTGCCAGAACCAAAGCCCCCTAAATCCCTCGTCCCCTAAAACGTGTTGTTTCCGCCAACACTTCAACCAGTCTACGTGGGTTTGTAGTATATATATCGTTATTTCTTTGTCTCTCCACTCTCTATTTCTTTTTCTTCCTCTCTCTCTCTCTCTCTCTCTCTCTCTCTCTCTCTCTCTCTCTCTCTCTCTCTCTCTCTCTCTCTCTCTCTCTCTCTCTCTCTCTCTCTCTCTCCTACTGCATTTCTTCCCTTTCTTTCCCACTACCTACTTTCCACTGTAAATATAACTGAATGATATCAATTTTAAATAAAATTTAAAAAAAACGAATCAGTATTACAGAGAACTCTACAAAGTATAATTATACTCAATTCGATCATCTCACCACGAACATCACAATCATCATCATTGTTTTATATAATAAATTGTTAACCAAACTTTGGTAATTAAAAACCAACTTTATTGTATTTCGGTTAATTATTAGGCGATCCTGCGTTTTATTTCAATATTGCACTGTTTGTATCGAAGCATTAACTGGAATGTATTCATATGTTCTGGTAAATATTACATTACAAACCCCTAATATGAATGACTGCTGTATCTCCCAAATTAAGGGAGTTGTGCGTTTCATGAACGCAGTGTGCAAGTCTATAACAGGCGTTTCCGCTGCATACATCAACTTGTGGTACGAAAGCTTTTTACTGCTAATATGGGTATCGAGCAAGAAAACATCCCCCCTCTCTCCCCTCTATGCCTTTGTGTATCTCCGTGTCCCTCTCTCTGTCTCTCTGTCTGTCTCTCTCTCTTTCTCTCTCTCTCTCTCTCTCTCTCTCTCTCTCTCTCTCTCTCTCTCTCTTGTGTAATTTTGTATTATATCGTCTTAATTAGTACATCTATACAGTGTATCCTACTTTTTCAAATCTCAGTGCAGAGAACTGTCTGCTAATAAACCTTATATGTCATCACAAAATGATTTTATGTGCCACTACTTTTAATGAATATTATGTCTATCTGCCACTATAAAATCTCTTCTACCCCCCCCCTCTCCCTCTCTCTCTCTATGTCTCTCTTTCTCACTCTCTCTACCTCTCTCTCTCTCTCTCACGCTCTCTCTCTCTCTACTTTTAACCACATTTTCTGACTAGACCAGCAGCCAGTAGAATATCCTCACTCGTCAACAAAGACTGATGCCTGAAGGACTCACAACCATCATCAATTTCCTCCAAGATCTAAGAATATCCAAACCATGACTTATCTCAAATAGCATTACAACTTCTCAGATCTTTCCGAAAATGGTACAATTCCTCATTGCACCTTATCCCCCTCTCTCAAATTAAGTCTACTCCGTACATGGAGTCTCATTATAATAGAAACAGATCGAAAAAACAACAACATTACGTTACACTACTATACTATGTATTTAAAAAATAAGCTTAAGTTATAATAATATAGCATAAATTATGCATTAGAAATTTCTTTAAAATATTCAAATTGGTAACGAAAAAGCTTAAGTTATAATGATGTACAAATTATGTATAAGAGATTCTTAAAAATATTTAAATTGGTTATGAAATGGTATGTAATTGTAAAATTATATCACACGTGATCTATACTCTGAGCGAAAGAAAAAGTAAAACTATCAATAACCTGAAATAACTTCGAAGAAATTCACAACATCAATTGTAACAACAAAAATGTGGACCAAAGGTAGGCAGAGACAAAGACCTTTTTAAACCGGCGCCAGCACGAAGTATTTAGTAGTGTATATTTCCGCTCACCTTAAATGTTTACCGAATGAAAAATACATGTACAGATAAAGAAAAAAGTTACATGTACAGATAGAGAAGAAAAAAACTCACTCCTTTACTTTGCTTGTCTCGGCCTCTCTCTCTCTTTCTCTCTCTCTCTCTCTCTCTCTCTCTCTCTCTCTCTCTCTCTCTCTCTCTCTCTCTCTCTCTCTTTCTCGCTGTCACTTTATTTCTGCATTTTCAATCTCTCTAATGCTAAGTTCTACCTCCCACATTTTGATACCATTCGCTTCCTCCATCCCTCAATTTCTGTTTTCCCTTATCCCTCGCTCTGAAGAAAGAGAGAGAGGGGGAGAGAGGAGAGAAAGGGAAAGAGTGAGAGAGAGACATACAGACAGGTGGAGACAGAGACAAACAGAGAGAGTGAGAGAGAGGGAGAGAGGGAGAGAGACAGACAGACAGGCAGAGAGAAGAAAAAGAGAGAAAGAGAGACAGAGAGAGAGAGAGACAGACAGACAGACAAGCAGACCGAGAGGCAGAGAAAGAAACAGAAAGAATGTCGAAGAAAACATGCAAGAAACAAGAGAAAAAAAAAAGATGCACGGAACAAGCAGAAAAAACAAGGCGGTCTTAAAATTCCATTTATTCCACTTGGCTCAGACAAAGGCTTAGCTATCGATCTGAATTAGTCATCACGGCGGCGCAAAGAGAACGGGGTGCTGGGCGCCCGGTCGGGGCTCGTGTATACATAAAATATAGAGCATAAACCATTTATCTTATATATGCTCATATAGGATGTGTTTATGTATATAGGAATCAGAAAAAATCTGTATGAATTAAATATAGAGCTTAAAACATTTATGTTATACCCATAGAGGATGTGGTTATGTACGTATATGAGAATCAGAAAAAAATGTATGAATAAAATAAAAAGCATAAACCAATTATCTTATATATTTACCCATATAGGATGTGTTTATGTATATGGGAATCAGAAAAAAACTGCATAAATAAAATATATAGCACAAACCATTTATTATATATACCCATATAGGATGTGTTTATGTATATGAGAATCAGAAAAAACTGTAAAAAAACGTAGAGCATAATCCATTTATCTTATATATATTCATATAGGATGTGTTTATGTATATGGAAATCAGAAGAAAAAAAACATGCAATGTGAACTATGGAACGAAAGGAGACACAATGATTTCTCCTGCAAGTAAAATCAATATATACACATCGAGGAATGGAGAAAAAGAGGCAGTGACTTGTACATTGTAGATCTTGTTTTAAAATGGGTCTGGTAAATTAGTAAGTGAGATTTTCAGTGGAGGCTAGTCAGTGCTCAGTAAGAAAAGTGTACAGAGGGCAATGCTATCTGTTTAAAAAAAACATGCGAAATGCAAGGAAGAAAACGTGAACCATTCATGATCTACGTGCCTCCATTGTGGCGCGTTGAATTTCATGCTTTTTCTTACAACTTCACAGTATAATTCTTTGCCACACTAATGTCTCTGTCAAGTCTCTGATAAAAAATATTTATCGAATATTATAGGGATTAAGGAGCGAAAACAAAAGTTTTTGCCTAAATCATTTTTTAACTCCCTCCCTATACCCTTCCTACTAGATAATCCAAAATTATTTGCTATTAATATATTCTGTTTATGCAGCAGTACGATTGAAATATTTTGGTGTCCATTCAAATCTTACGGAGAAGATCTAGACCATGTATTATTTCTACGAAAGGGCAAAGAGCACAATTGTCATAAAATGACTTTTCGATTTAAAGGGGGGAAAAGTATAAAAGTAAAAGTATATATAATTGGTTAGAATATAATTTATTTATTAAAGTATTTTTTAAACTTCAGTTTTTTTCGTACAATGTCAATTATATATTTTTATGATGTGTTTGCTATAATTTTCGTGCACCTAAAAATCGTAAGGGTAGAATGATTTACAATTGTTCTTATTTTTATCGGGTAGATGGGATTCTATATACAAAACGTTTCAACAACATTAACGTATTCCCTTCATACGACATCATCTCCCAAAGCCTTACCTTTTCATCCTCTATCCACTAGAAGACAATCTAGTAAGAAGTATTGAAAACACCGTATTCCATCACATCCATCGCTCCACAATAACACGACGGGTAGAGACTGCTATACTCTAATACATGTATCATCACCTGTAATATGACTGCTAGACACTGCATGAATGTGCTCCGGACAAAAACATGACTGCTAGACACTGCATGATATGCTCCAATAAAAAACACGACTGCAAGACACTGCAATGCTCCACATAAACACGACTGCGAATGACTGATATCATGCTCCACGCTAAAACTTCGATTACATTTTCTTCCTCTTCACCTTTGTAAATTGCTTGGTTCCGCAAAAGAACGTTAACCGGTAATCGCGCTGCCTTTTACTGGCTAGCCCACATAGACTTTCATCCACTCCCCTGACTGTATAAAGTGGGTCTATTCCTATATCACATCAACCATTAAACGGCGATAATCACAGAGATCAGAACTCCTCCAACGCTTGACACATTTCCGTTCGATCGAAGCAGTAATTTTTGTTTTGTGTTCGAAGGCGTAATTTGAACGAAAACAAAGCCTTAGGATGAATAGCCACGCCGTGTTTTCATTTCGATTATGTCGAATCGAATGGCGATTCTCATGTAATGAGAAATTCAAAGAATTTATTGAGATGGGAAGAACGTCGGCATAAGAGAAACGAGGGGTAGGGGGATGGGTGGGGAAAAGTAAATAATGCTAAAAGTGCCGTGAAACGTTTATTTCGGAGGGTGGCGGGGAAAGAGAATGAGAGAGAGAGAGAGAGAGAGAGAGAGAGAGAGAGAGAGAGAGAGAGAGAGAGAGAGAGAGAGAGAGAGAGAGAGAGAGAGAGAGAGAGAGAGACAGACAGACAGACAGACAGACAGAGACAGAGAGATAAACTGAGAGTGAGA
Organism: Elysia chlorotica; assembly: GCA_003991915.1. Classification (NCBI taxonomy): domain Eukaryota; kingdom Metazoa; phylum Mollusca; class Gastropoda; family Plakobranchidae; genus Elysia; species Elysia chlorotica. The sequence continues at coordinate 52,855 of RQTK01000375.1, read as the reverse complement.
GAGAGGTAAAGAGAGAGGGAGAGAGGGAGACGGAGAGAGATGAGAATTTCATATTTTATGGAATAACAGACGGGCCAAGTTCTGGCTTGTTTGCTTCAGATACCGGCAGTAGGGTGACGTCATAGACTAAAGAACGACAACCCTTTCTGTCGATACGACACACCTCAGACAGGCCAAGAGTGAAGAGTGAATAATATTAGTTCCATCGACTCACGCAGTTAGCTAACACTATGCGGTCTCTCTTACAAAATGATGATTATGATGCTGTATATAGGTGGTACTTCAGTCTTACATGATGGTGTTGATGACGTTGATGATGAAAAATGTAGATAATTAATACATCCTCTCCAACTTATGCTCCTATCTGTTTTATTGTTAGGTGTATTGATATATTTTCAAGTCATAGAAATTAAAAAAGCATCCTAACCCTAAGCAGTCTAGATTACAACAAAAACAATAACATTATCAATAACAATTATTTGGCATAACAGCAGAAGCTTTCTGCATCTTGAACTTCCCGATAACTTTTTATTTTTCCGAATGAAGTCAAGAACCATGTGTTTTGCAGTTCCTGAACACACACAGAACAAAGCTTGCTATTGTTTGAGACGGAAAGCCCGGTAACAAGAGGAAAACTTAGTGTCCTTGTTTTATGTTTTTAAACTGGATTGGAGCTGAATATTTTCCAAGGTACTCCGTTATTCCGTGTGCATTTTTTTTGTACTTGTCCGAAAGCTAAGAAAAGTCGGCATTTTTTTTTTCTTTTCGCAAGTTATAAAACACATTTTTTTTAAATTGGATTAGGACATTTGAATTTTTAAAATTTTTTTTAGAGTTTTTAAACAAAACAAAAAACAAACAAAAATTCAGGGCATAATTATTTTCAGCCTCTTCAAGTGCACATTACATAATATAATTTAAAAATAATGTTTTCACACCCTTTACATTTCAATGCCTCCATCAGCTCCACAAGGCCGACCAAGTTTCTCAGATTTCTTTACTATGATTAATATTATCATTTTTATTATTATTAAAAACTCCAGAAAGCCATGCTTAATCAATCAATTCAAGAGATGCTTAAGGGTTTTCGCCCGACTCCTCAATTTTTGCATCTTGTAACAATTTTGTGATGGCATCAGCAAAATTATGTAATTATATTATACATAATAAATACAACTGCATATAAAAGAATAATAAAAAAAAAAGCGGATTGTGAAAGGAAAGACATGATGATAAGAAAAAAAAGAGAGAAAATGAGAGAGAAATGAGAGAGAGAGAGAGAGAGAGAGAGAGAGAGAGAGAGAGAGAGAGAGAGAGAGAGAGAGAGAGAGAGAGAGAGAGAGAGGGAGAGAGGAAAAACGATAGAGAGAACGAACGAGAGAAAACAAAAGATAGAGACGGAGGAGAAATAGAAATGGACAGCAGGGAAATATCAAAACATAAAATAACACCATTTTATAGCCACCCGTATCTGATGAGATCAGGTTTGGGCGAACACCCCTAATTTCCCTATCAAAAGCACTTAACAACATCTTTCTGGCACCAAAACCAATACCACTATCACATGGGGGAAGCGGGGGGGGGAGGCACCCAGAGCTTTGGAATCGCCCAAACAGCTATAACATAGACCTTGCAATATTGGGGCCCATAGCTAAAACGTAAAACGATCGGTAACGGAATCTTTACTGTTTTTTCCCGTGACCAATCATAGCTGAGAAATGCCCCAACACAAAAAGGGCTGAAATCTAGGGACCCTCTTACAAAAAAGGAGCCAAACAAGATTTGAAACAGATGGGAAAAAAAGGAGGAAACTAGACCAAAAAAAGAGGAACTAGATTTTTTTTAAAAAGGAGGGCTTCAGCCTAAAGGAGGAGAAGAAATCTCAGCCATGATCCTTACGAAACCAATAATCGATCCGCACAGATGTCTAAATGGCACATTTTATACTATAGATATCTGTGGTGATCCGAAAACCCTATTGCGTCATCCGTTGTCGCCGTGTAGACCTGCAGATCGCAAAATCTATAATGTTGGGGGGCCCCTGGGTGGGGCCGGGCAGAGCAGCATCTCACGTCACCGCTGGGGCCCTGCATGCCTGCCTGGTATGATGACTCACCCTCAACACGGGCCCAGGCGTGGTGCCATTGATGCCCACTAGCATCACAGATCAATATAACAGTGGGGTTGTTTTTTGTTTGTTGTTGTTGTTGTTGCTTGTTTTGTTTTGTTCACAAGTTGTTTTATTCCCAAATTCCGACCACAGCCAGGGAAGGAGGAGAAAGAATGCCCACTAGCAGCACTGATCGATACAACAGTGGGGTTGTTTTTTGTTTGTTGTTGCTTGTTTTGTTTTGTTTACAAGTTGTTTTATTCCCAAATTCCGACCACAGCCGGGGAAGGAGGAGAAAGAATGCCCACTAGCATCACATATCAATATAACAGTGGGGTGTTTTGTTGTTGTTGTTGTTGCTTGTTTTGTTTACAAGTTGTTTTATTCCCAAATTCCGACCACAGCCAGGGAAGGAGGAGAAAGAACAAAAAAAGTTAGCCGAACCGAAGCAACAGGAAAAAAATAAGAATTTTAGTAGCGTGGAAAAGGATATATCGATCAAGAAAAGTACTTTGAGGTTATGAGGTTATTTCATAGTTTTCCGCACAAAGGAAAAGAAGAAATGGTGAAAAAAAATAATTTTGAAATAAAAAGGAATTCCAACAACAACAAAATAAAAAAGCTCGTTCTATCAAAACCCCCTCCCCCTCACAAATATATAGATGTATAGACGAACTTTACTTTTCAAGTTCTGACTATCATTATGTGTCTGTCAGTGTGAGTGTATGTGTGTGTCTCTCTCTCCCTCTCCATCTCTCTCTGTATATCTGTCTGTGCCTCTCTCTATCTATATCACTATCTGTCTCTCTATATTTCTCCCTCCCTCCTCTCTATCTCTTTCTGTGTGCATCATCTATACTATTATAACATATTCATTTACAACAAGCATGAAGCGTTCGTACCAAGCAAGGGGGTAGCTTGCGATGAATCGTGTTTGTGCTAATAAATACTGCCAACGTAGCTTTTCTTTTTTTTACTCATGGGTAGCAAAAAAAATATTTTATGTTTGAAAGGCCCTATGCAAGAAATCAACATAAAAAAATTTGAAGTAAATAGGGGGGTGGGGTGGAGAAGGAGTAATAAGGGATAGAATTTCATACGTCCTAGCAATGCATGAAGTCAGTAGAAGCTAAGAATTGTCTCTATTCATACGCCCATATTTTATATTACAACACTATCATTTGAAAACATCATTTGAAAATCACCACGTTTGAAACTGTATTGTTTCGTTTGTTTTCTTTAAAAAATATGATTATGTATAAAAAATAATGCCCTTGCAACATTTCGTTATGTCAGTTTTTAAATCTTTAAACAACTTGAAAATCTGATGAAACAAGCATATATAAAACTAGAAATAAATTAAACGTGAAAAGGCAGTCATTTACTTTCGTGAACCATAAAAAATAATACTGTTGGTATAGTAGAACTTTTTAATTGGAAGATAGGGAGGGAGGAAAAAAAGGGTGATGGGGTGGGGATCAATCTATGAAGGATCACCATTTATGTCTTTCGTTGATGAGGGTGCGTAACTTTTTTCTTCTTTTTTTTATTGATAGGGTGTGTAAAAGAAAACACAATCTTATAGAATTACAGGTAAGTAAGCAATATCTTTATAAAATTGAAACTCGTAGACGCCCCAAAGGCTTATAACTATTTCCCATTGATTATTGTGCAAAAAATTGGGCAAATAATTTCCAAAATTCACCCACTGAAATTCAATGCTTTGATTGTGTGGAGATGAATTCGAATATCAAGAAGGAAAAAAAATTCTTGTGAGTTCATCGAAATAAAAATTCTCTCTTTACTTACAAAAACTGTCTCTACAAAAGAAGCCTTACCAAACTAAGGGAAGGCACCAATATTTAATTTTTCTACAATACATCTTATGAATTATTTCCCTTGGTCTCAATTACCGCCCTGACTGCGTGATAATAAAGTTAAAGAATTGCTTTGAGACTGAAGGTAAGGGGGAATTAATAACGAAATAATTTTCGAACAATTAACAAATTAATATTTATCATTTTTATGGTGTTAAATTTAAAGGCTTTGAAAAAGACGGATAGCACCCTTCTACTTTGATCATTGAAGATGTTATCCCATTGCCAAGAAACACCTAACTAAATTTTAAAAAAACCCGTTAATTTCTGTTTTTAAAAGTAAACTATAAATAAAGTTTTATAAACCATATCTTTTTGTTTATTGCATGTCTATATTTAAATTACACTAAAAATGGTGCTCTTTAAAATGTTAAACGGCATAAGTTAAAAAAATAAGTGTCCTTATTTATAAAACAATCAGCAGTGTGATTCAAAAAAACAACAACTTTAACCTTGCGGTGGGATCGAATTCGACAAGAGTCGGTTACTGCGATGGGGTCGAATCCGACCTGACGAAAACCTCTCTAATTTTCGGTATTAATTTTTATCTACCAACTTGGATACACATAGTGAGTGAGGTGGTTAAAAACCGGTTCAAAGAGTATTGTGATAGGAAACACAGCAACAAGAAAGAAGTTTTAAACTAGCATGTCAAATTCATGATTAATGTTGATAATTGATATTGATGAGTCTATGTACTGGTATATGTATCTACATTGTATCAGAACATACTAAACTACTGTGATATAATATCGGAGGTGTAAAATAGTGTTAAATATAATGAAATAATTTAATGATGGTATGATTGTGTACGTTGGCAAACTAGTTATAGAAAGATCGATATACATTGTTATTCTGTTCTGATGTTAAAAAGGAATCTATCTTTGCTGAAGCTTTAAAGAACCGTTGAATCTGCATACTGCCAAATCAAGTGTATCTACATGCTATAACATTTATCAAATCTAGTGAATCTATAAAATGTGAAACTCATCAAATCTAGTGATTCTATTATGTTGGGAAACTCATCAAAGCTAATGGATCTATATATTGTGAAACTCATCAAATCTAGCGATTCTTTTGTACTGTGAAGCCTAACCATTCTAGTACATTTTTTACATTGTGAAACTCATCAGATCTAGTGATTCTATTTAAATGATGAAACTCGTCCAATCTTGTATATCTATATCCTATGAAATACATCAAATCCAGATCTAGTGAATTTACATACAGTGCAATTCACCAAACCTAGTGGGTCTATAATATTCGGGAGTACTTGATATGGTGAATCTATACTCTGTGGATTACTTCAGAGCTAGTTCATCTACCTACTGTGACATTTATCGGGCCAAATGGGTCTATCTACTGATAAATATATCACACCAGGCGGATCTATCTACTTTGAAATCCATTCAGACCTTGTGGATCTATATACTGTGAAATTCAAGTCACCTATCTACAGTGAAATTCACCCAACCCAATCTATCTACGGTGAAAGCGTTCAAACCAAACAGGTCCACCACCAGTGAGAGAAGAAAGAGGGGGAAAAAGTTTCTAAAAAGGGAACCACACCCTCAGTGCTGAAACATTTTCCTACCGGACAATGCGATGATTCCTCTGTCTGCAAAAATAATTGTAGTGGTCACTATATAATTTACATAGCAGAAAAGAGAAAAAAAAAATATTACAAAAATAAATAAATTAAAAATAACCCAGTAACATTATAACAAAAGGGAAACTAAATGTAATTATTATATAATGGTAAGGATGTTGTTTGCAAAATTCACCACTTCAAGTCACCTATCTACTGCAAAATTCACCACTTCAAGTCACCTATCTACTGCAAAATTCACCACTTCAAGTCATCTATCTACTGCAAAATTCACCCCACCCAGTGGTTCTATCTAGGGTGAAAGCGTTCAAACCAAACAGGTCCACCACCAGTGACAGAAGAAAGAGGGGGAAAACTAAAGTTTCTAAAAAGAGAACCACACCCTCAGTGCTGAAATATTTTCCTACCGGACAATGCGATGATTCCTCTGTCTGTTGAAATGATTGGAGGATAAATAATTTACATGGCAGAAAATTAAATAAAATAAATCTTTTACGCCATTTATCATCTCAAATACCTCTATTATGTTTGAAATGACCATTGCTGCTTTTGTTCGATAAAAATCTTTTTTTTTTTTCAATTAATCTGGCATGGAATAATCTATGGATCAGGGTAAATTTGAATTAGGTTTTACTCCCATTCTAGTAGGCAGAAAACAAAATACTTGTAAAACAAACAAAAACAAAATAATTTTATAACAAAAAATAAGTGAATGAAAAAAAACCAGTAACACTATAACAAAAAGGAAACGGAATGCAATAATTATATAATGTCCGTTGTAGTTGCTGCTGGTCTTGAGGATTTCGCCGTCCGACATGTACCCCGACACGTAGTCGTAGGAGTCCGACTCGGATGCGTAGTCGTCGCTGCTGTTGACGTTGGTGTTGATGCGTGGGTTAAAAAAAATCATTAGTGTTGGCTTTAGTATTAGAGATAGACAAATATTTATAACATTGTGAACTTTGAAATTCATTATTGTTGATGTTCAATGTTGAGGTATATTACAAATTATTAGTGATTTAATAAGTTAAAATAATATTATGCAGACACCTTAAACATTTCGACCCTTATATTTGCTAAGAATTCGCTATGAAATTCAATTCGCCGTCAAGGAAGGAGCGAACGAGTGTGCGAGAGAGAGGGAGAAAGAGAGAGAGAGAGAGAGAGAGAGAGAGAGAGAGAGAGAGAGAGAGAGAGAGAGAGAGAGGGGAGAAGACAGAGAGGGAGAAGACACAGGGAAGACAGACAGATAGACAGACAGACAAACAGACAGATAGACAAACAGACAGACAGACAGAGAAAGACAGGCAGAAAAACAAACAGACAGATAGAGAGGAATCTTATATTAAATTTCCCGTGACCATAAAATTAAAAAAAACCTCAAACTGTAACAAACAAAACGAGAAGTAAAAAACTTTACAAGGTAGTGAACAAGTTGACAAATGACCCCAAAATTATGTTGGGTTCTTATACTACCTCTCCGTTTATATCACCAAAATGACTATTGTTGGTATTTTATCCTGCCAGGAACGAACTATTGGGTGGAGCGTTTGTGCGCGCAAACACACCCTCGCTTTTCTTTGTTCAGATCAATAACTCAACATTTAATCCATACATAGTATTGATATGATTTCTGACCTTAAGACGTGCAAGGATCAAATGAGAGTAATACGATCGATTAGACTTCAGGAGGTGGTAGTATGAGTATTATGTGATCTTAATAGGATTTTAAATTATACAATGTCATAAAAGGACCATAATGTATATTCTTCTTTTTTATTAAAGAGATCGAATTTAAAACTGGAGGGGGGGAGAGGGAGAGAGAGAGAGAGAGAGAGAGAGAGAGAGAGAGAGAGAGAGAGAGAGAGAGAGAGAGAGAGAGCTCGAACTCTACAAGGTGGCAAAACGTTAGTATTAAAAGGGGGAGGTCGCTGGTTCGAAATCCTTGATCGGCCAAAAACGTATGTGTCTAATTACGTCATCTACTGGTCGTGTCCATGTCAATATAATTATTGTAAACGGCTGAGACATCAGTCTTGGCATCCCAGCTCTGTCTCGTTAAAATTACCAGGTGTCGGTCTTGTGATCCGTCCACAATATTGCTTTTTTTGCTGGACGCTAAACAACAAATAAACTATATTAAAAAAAAACAGCAATGGTGATTTTGAGACGCTTTATAGCAGTTTACCTGGAAGCTGGGTTGTGACTGGAGCCCGCCCGCTTCATCTGGTGGCCAGGGTAGTACTTGGACGGCGATTGGTCAGTCATGGGGCGTGGCAGGCCCAGGCCCTGCGCACTTCCGGTGGCCGCGCGGGTGGCGTACATGGCTGTGGTAGGGACAGAAATGCCTGACGTGGAGGAGCGGGGAGGGAGAGAAGAAGATGGCGATGGCGATGATGGTAGGCGGGGGACAATGATGGGGGTACATGATTGTATTACCTGCAGCTCTTCTTATACTTTTTGTTCAACTAGTCAATCGGCACTCTTATCAATTCATTTACTTAAAGGCTTAAAAAATGTTGAAAAAGATGCTCTTAATTCTTCGCAGTAATTGAATATAAGAGTAGCATGCAACAGTTGTTTAAGAATATACATATATTCTACATGGAATACGAAAATTTAACATTTAACATTAACGCCTTAAGCTGAGGAATACTATTAGAAGTTTCAAGATTTCGTTCTCTAAAGAGGGAGGGACAGAATTACATGTATCCCCCTCTCTCCGGGTTTGACGTCTCCTAGGTTCCCCTGGGGGGTCCTATACGGCGACAGGCTAGAGGTTTCAAGACGTTTACGAGCTGCTTTATCTAGGCGTGCAACACAGAAACAGCAATTAACAATCGCAGAAGATTAAATTTTTATCTTGCTTGTAAGTATACATTCTCATACATCAAGATATTGTTTAACACAGCTTTATCGGCCATTTGAAAAATGGTTTCATTGAGGGTTCCTGCCTATAGCCAAAACAAGCAAAGTTGTGGTGTTCGTTTATGTTTTTTTTTGGCCATATTTTACAGTTCTCTTCGGGATTTATAAACGCTTTGTAGAGTTTCTTAATTTAACTTTTTGTTTCAGACAATAATGAATGTAGTTTGCATGCTTATGTTCAACGAAAAAAATGCACATGTTATAAAATGTTTGCTATCTAGGATACGAAATCTACCATTCATACATGAATGAAGGACCGTGCAATGAAAATATGCTGAGCGGCGTATGGTATATGAAGATGAAGATGAATTGATACATATTAAATCTGTAAGAGACCTAAAAGTATTTACCTTGATGACTCATTATCTGTATTTTGATTTGTAAAAATACTAGCAAACCTAATGTTGAGGAATCCGTGTTTTCCATAATAAAGAATTATGGAAAAAACAAACAAGAACAAAAAAAACAAAAAAACATAAACAACTTTGCGCCCCACGAATTAGTCACTGTGCGATTACCGAACCTAATGGAAAGCAGACAGATTGATGTATCAGTTTTAAAAAGCCTGATGGATAAGAAACAAAATCCACAAAAATATATAAATGAAAGTAAAAAAAGAAGAAATTTAGTTTTGGTTAATAGGGAGAAAAAACATAATATGTCATTATCGTATTAGTTAAGTGCTTTGAAATTAGAAATACTTTCTAAGTGTCGGTAACGAAAGGAATATAACCTTTATTTCTCTTGTAAGTTCGAACCCCATAATAATAATAATACGTTGATAATTCCTTCTATGTCATTGCATGCACCACGTCTGTCAAAATTCTACAATAAAAAAAGGTTTGAAAGAAAAAAAAAACGGACCAGTTGAGCTTGAATTGGTTAATTTTCAGTATTTAGATTGTTACTTTGTTACAAGGTATACAAATCAATCAAGCAAACAACATGCAGGTATACAAGCGAATGCTAAGCATAGTATTTTATAACAGGTGCTAAACAAAGTTATACGAGCGTACATTGAGAACCAAGGTTAGTTGAATTGTCCCAAAGGCCAATATATTGTATTGCAGCTACGTTTGAAATTAAAAAAAATGGATATTGCAAAAATGCGTGACAAAGAAATCAACATTATGAGTTTTTTGAAGTTTGTAAAGTTGTTTTAACTAAGCAAAAAGAGGACTAGAACTATTGGTAAGTAAAATATTGTTGTAGAAAATAATTATCCAACGAAGCTTAGCAGACAATAGAACTATAATTTTCTCGTGATGGCAGTTTTGTAAGGGCAGTCACGCCTCTCAGCTTAGGATACGAAAAGAACATCAGACGAAGGACTACTTCTGTTGGTTGAAAAATATGCAAAGAGCGTACGTGGATTTCAGTGAGTGATCTATGTTATTCTAATAATAATATTGTTGAACTTTAATTTCTGTAAAGGAAAGAAAAGAGGAAGCGAACAAAACCAACAGATTAGGAACTATGTTGTGAAAGAGCCATGAAGCTGTATTATCCACTGGAGCGGTAAACTTGTCGTTATGCAGATAAACATTTATATTTAAAACTATGTTAATAGCTTTACATAATACTAAGCCTGCACAATGCAGATAAAAGCAAAATGATATAGAAAAAGAAATACCCTATGAATACAAATAAAAATAATTGACGTTCATGCATACGTCAATGCTCGCAAGCTAATCAAGCATGCCCCCTTCATGCAGCAAAGCACGAAAAATCGGTATGGAATAATGTTTTTTAAGTTACTTATGGATCCCAATGATATTTATCTCGTAATTAGTACAATATCCTAGGCCGAGAGGCATATCATTGTAAATGCAGAGAGTTAAAGAGGGCAGTCAAAATATTTTGTATGTTAACTAATTTACCAGGTATGTGGAAGTTCCTGTTGCTGAAGCCTCCGTAGCCGGTGTAGCCCCTGAAGTAGCCATAGGGCAGCGCCCTCATAATGGGCTGCATGGGTTTGATATCCATCGCCTCTCCGGCGTCATCCAGGAAAGTTGTCTTCTCCTCCTTTTCTGGCGTCAGAAATGTCGTTTCCTTGCCAGTCGAAGACGCCGTCTTGCCCATCTCTTGAATGGTTTCCGTTCGAACCTCGGCGTCGAAGGTTGTTTCCATCTTCTCTCCGGGACGAGGCTGGACCACTGCGACATTGCTCGCGTTCTTGGGGATGTGCGGGCCGAGCATTTTCACACCGAGCTTCGGGGAGATGGTGGTGGAGGAGGAGGAGGATAGGAATTTGTCCGAGGCGTTGTTGGATGGCGCCGAAGACGACGACGAGGAATCTTTGACCGACAGTTTGTCTATCCCTGACGACATAGAGGCGTCAAGCTCGGCCTGAGAAGAACCTTCAGTAGCGGCCAAGATATTCTCCTTGCTGGAGGTCTTCCGCGAGGATTTTTCCGACGAGCTGTTGACGTGTCGCTTCTGGGGGGCCGGGGACTGGGAGGGCGTCGAGGAACCCTGGCTGTTGTCCAGACTGCGATCGGCTGTGGAGGATTTCCCGCTTTTGCTACTCACACTTGGCGAGCCGCTAGGGGAAGACCGGCTCTTACTGGACTCGTGCTTGGACAAAGAGCCGTCAGGTTTGGGACTCGACTTGCCCGAGTGGTCGTTGGAAGATGTCAGATGTTGCTTCGGTGTCACCGACCGGTGCAACACGGAGAGGTTGGTTTGGGTGTTGCTGTCCGACTTGTTGGATTTCAGAGTGGAAGATTGCGAGGACCCGCCGGACTGGGATGTGGCGCTGGATATGGTCGGCTTGACCACGTTCACAGACGGGTTGTGCCGGCCCATGTTGGGGCTCATCATGGGGCTCTGGGGCAACATTTGCTTCATAGAGCGCGACCCTGTCCCACCGGGGGAAGATCCAGATGTCCCGGCGCCGCTGCTGTTGCTAGGGTGAGTATCCATGTTGACGGCAGGGATTGTCACAGGCACGTAGTGGCTAGCTTGAGCACTCCTTGATGGTGCTGACGATGAAGATGGAGTAGAAGAAGAGGATGAAGCCGCAAAGGCACTGGTCTGATCGACCTTGTTTTGATGTTGATGCGACTGCTGTTGGTGCTGGTGGTGATGCGATTGTTGCTGTTGCTGCTGAAGCTGTTGTTGTTGCTGTTGCTGGCGCTCAATAGTCTGCATATTGACCCTGGGATGTACGTTCTGTACGAGCGGACTGCCCGGCTGGGCGGATCTGGTGGGCGTGGCGTACCCCGGGTTGTGGGCGTAGGGCGGGGTATATCCGTGCTGGGCGCTGTACTGCTGGTACTCCTGCCCGCCCTGGTGGTGGGGCGACCCGTACCCTGGGTACTGCTGCTGGTGAGGCATAGGGTACGTTTGAGAATAATGCTGTTGTTGTTGCTGCTGCTGCTGCTGTCGCATGGCGTATGCCTGCTGTTGCTGCTGGTGGTGATGAGAATGGGATTGCTGGTAGGCGGACGCCTGTTGTTGTTGTTGTTGTTGTTGATAGTGCGACGATGACGATGAAGACGATTTTGACCCCGAAGTTATTTGCTTTGGCAGAGTCATCCCAGGGAGATCCTTGTACAAGGATTTGTTGTATTCTTTTGCTGCCGCGGCCGCTCTAGCCTTCTCTTCTTTGGACATTTTTGTCTTTCCACTCGATGAAGCACTCGGTTTAGGTATACCCGACGACGGGCTAGGGATGGCTTGTGATGAAGATGATGGAGGCACTGACGATGGCGACTTGGACGATGACTTACTGGAAGACGACTGCGTTTTGGGAATTCCAGTAAGACCAGCGATTTTTGATCTCTTGGAGGAAGAGGTAGTGGTGGGGCTGGCTGCAGCGAGTCTTGTATCGGCCCGCTCCCTCTCTCGGTCCCTGTCGCCTTTGCTGGATTTTCTACCCTGGCTAGGGGAGGCGTGTCTATGGGAGGAAGAGGACGACACCGCCACGGTCTGAGGCGTGTTGGGGTAAGGGCCGCCCGTAGGTGGACCGAGTCCTGCGGCGCTGGGTATGGGAGGCGGCACGCCCGAGCTTTGCATCATGGCCGCCGACCTGGCGTGCTGCTGCATCTGCTGCTGCTGCTGATAGTGCTGAGCATCTTCCGGGGTAGGGGGCAGCGGTTGCTGTTGCTGGTGGATAGACTGCTGCTGCTGCTGCTGCTGCTGTTGTTCTTTTTTCGAAGAGCTGAATGCTCTGACGAGAGAAGATTTTTTGCCAGATTTCCCAGCGCTTTTCGAAGGCGTGGTCGGGTTGCCGGCTCCTCCCCCTCCACCAATCGCCCCTCCCCCATGCTGCAGATGATCCGGGGACGTGGAACTATGCCCGCTACTGCTGCTGGTCGTGGTAAACGACGACGACTTGCCCGTGGTGTCGCTGCTGCTCGTGTCGCTCCGCGAGGAGGCGCTGGTGCTTGCAGTGCTGGTGCTGCTCTTCGAGGCGCTCTTCCCCCCCCCGCCCCCTCCGCTAGCCCCGCCCCCGCCCCCACCCCCGCTGCT
>RQTK01000375.1:11977-32217 GCA_003991915.1 Elysia chlorotica | reverse complement strand
AGACAGACAGACAGATAGATAGATAGATAGATAAGAGAGAGAGAGAGAGAGAGAGAGAGAGAGAGAGAAGAGACAGACAGAGAGAGAGAGAGAGAGAGAGAGAGAGAGAGAGAGACAGACAGACAGACAGACAGAGATATAGATAGAGAGAAGAGGGGGCGGGGTCAATATCGTCACCCTTGTTATATATCGTCACCTCCCTATGGTGTCTCATCTTTTTTTCTTTCAATCAACAAGTCATCCCGAGTGGTGATATCATACCCTCTCGCAGCGTCTTACTTCGAAGTTTGTTTAAAACCGTTCTACCCGTTTCCTTGTTGTTGTTTTTGTTGTTGTTGTTGTTGTTGTTGTTGTTGTGTTTTTTATAGGGGAAAACAATGTAACACAACTAGTGGTCACTAAGGACAAATTTTATTTTGGTCGGCGGACATTAAAAATGCACGGTTGATGTCACATTAAAAATTGAGACACACCTTAAAATTACCCATGTCTCCGTTTTTCTTTCTTCTTTTTTTTTTTTTAAATACAATACATTTTTAAGAGACAGTCCTCTTTAATGCCACATAATACATTTTTTTCCTGAACAGGTTATTAATTTCAGCTTATAATTTATTTAAACAAAATCTATTCTCTCCTTTTTTCCAAGAGAAACCCTAAAGCCACTATCATTAGTGAAAGTCGATATCAAAACACAAAGACTTTTAAGTACATGATGGAAACTTGGAAAGGCGATAACGTTGTGCTTATTTTTTCATTTCTTTTGATATAACGTTCCTTTTTGTACGCAATCAGAGCGACGAATTCCAATTCGTAAATTTTAAATCGATTAGCAAATTAAAGATACAGTACATTATGCCCAATAAATGCATTATTTTCACGCAATGCGTCATGTTTACTTTGAACTTGGTTCATAATGAATGATTCGTTTCTTTTTTGTTTGTTAGTTGTTGTTTTTTTGTTTTCTTTTTTGGCCTATAATAATGTGTTGTGGTGAGAATATCAATTGCCCCTCCACATTGGAGTGATGCTTCGCAACTTTATGATCCAGATTTTCTTATACCAGGGAACTAATCGTAATACATTCCTGCCGTGATACCGCCAATGCTAAGGCGGAGTTGAGTTGGTTTAACGTCCAACGGCAGCACTACATAGGTTATATTGTTGACGGGACCCAAAACTGACGTCTAACAATTTTATGTGCTGCCACACACGACAAAGGGCGGGGATACCATGACTCCTGTCTCAGCCTGTCACATTAAACAGTAAAAGTAGGGCGCGAAATCGCCAGGGCTCGAACCACGAACCCCCTGTGTCGGAAGCCGGTGTTCTACCCCAGGGCTACCGAGCCACTCCCTGCTAAGGGCCAAAGGCTGTAAGAAAAATCAAGGATTGACAAAACTGGGCCTTGTTTTAGAGCCTTGCTCTTCATTATCATTCTCTCTATATAATTTATGTTCTAAAGACAGTCTATTATTATCTGCCATCTCCCTGTGTGGTATAACAGGGCAGGGCAGAGGCCCTGAGTTGAGTTTTTGCCTTTCTGGTTGCTTAACGTTCAACGACGGACTGAGGCAGTACAGTTGTTATCGAGAGGGAAATGGAATCCTCCTAGTCAGGTAACAAAGTCAACAAACCAGATAAAAGCTTGTGTGCATAAGAAACAATCGATTAACCTTACTAGGCAGACAAAATTTACAACCAATACAACTAATGTGTCACCTCAGATGTACAACGACCTATCATGTCATTTCTAAATTAGTACAGGTCTTTAAGAATTAAAAAAAAAAATTTTAGAAGCGAGATAGAACATTGTACAACTAATGTGGCGAAGCGGTTGCTCTGCACAATCCTGGTTTACATGAAATGTATGGTTTTATTGAAGGATGCTATCTCCTAGGATAACAAGTATAAGAATGTGCAAAGAAAGTGTTGTTGGAATCGCCTTGCGCTCTCCCCTAACCTCTTACTATTCCACTATTTATCAAAACAATAGACTGAAAACCTTGGTCAGGGTTAACATTATGAAAAATTAAGATGTTGCGTGAGTGAGTTAGTGGGTAAGTGATTTGGTTGCTTAACGCCCAAAACTTGTATCATGGCTATATCGTGGAAAGGGCTCAAGACTTTTGTTGGACAATTTTACGTACTGTCATAAAGTGATAGTGCGGGAGCGTGTCACAGCTCCTTTTTCAGCTGATCGCTTTATACTGACACCGATCCAACCAGTAGGGGACGAAATCGAAACAGATAAAAACGTTTTTGTTCGATCGTGTATTTAAAATCAGTGTGGAGACCAATGCTGTGCCACTTGCACCAGGTCGCCCCCCCCCCCACACACACACACACACACACACACAGGATATGAAGTGATAAGAAAGGAACTTTGTGTCGTTTTATAACGGGCATGTTTAAAATAAATAAACTAAATACACGCACAGAGGCATAACTTTCAGAATTCACGCGTAAAAAGCAGATGTTGTATGTTTGTTTAAATCTTGCCAATCGAATAGAGTGTATTTCTACTGTGTGCAGTCTAAAGAGGCGAAATAAAGCTAAATCTGCAGGTAAATGTAGCAAAATGTTGCTCTTACCTAGTGAGGAGAAAATAAATATTTTACTTGGATTCGGTTTACGTTTATTTTTTTAACACATGTACTACGTTGTTGCCAGCTTCACAACGAATGATGAGTGTGAGAGGTAGATTGAACGAGTTTTGAGACAATACAGAGATATAACATTGAACTGGGAAAGGGGGCGGAAATACAGAGAGTGAGAAAATTTGAGAAAAAGAAAGAAATACAAACACTGGTTATCAATTAGCAAAGCTTTTACAATGAACGTCAGCATAAATCTTAACGAGAAATATGCAATTACCTGTTACCTGTATAGTTTTGTTATGAAAACTTGTATTGTTTTCTTTGCAGGTTAACTTTTTTTCTGGATTTTGTATTTGTGTGTGTGCTGTGTTCTTTTGGCTTTTTTCATATATTTTACGCCAGTCAGTAAGCTGTTCTGTGCAAGCACGTTTATCATAATATTTCTAAAGGAAGTTTCCTCAATTTCTTTATCTAAATCCAAAAAACTATCTCAAGCAGACAAGTTTTGCCTGCTTTATCAGTATTCTTTTTCCTGATCTCACATGAAAGCTTTTCAGTTTCCATTCACACACAACGTGTGTTCGTAACGACTCCATTATTGTGATCGCTGCGGTTTAAAACATGGCATTATCATCCCCACCCTTTGTCGCATGAAGGCGGAACACTACATGAAGGCACAGTTTCTTAATTTGGTGCCAGTCGGGTTCATCCTCACACAACTAACACGATTTAAATCACAGCCAGTTTCAGGCTTCCAAAATGTCATGTACTTTCCTTTTTATTTGTTAACGCAGCTTTGTTGTTGTTTTTTTGTGCATCAATGGAAAAAATGTTGATCTGTCATATTTTCCTTACTTCACAATAAATACGCGTTCTATGCAAACTGGTTCAATCTATCTACAGTGTGAACATGAGCTTTGCTGTTCCAGTTATAGTGGAAAATACGAGAAGGGTATTATGTAGCAAGTGACTGAGGGCCTAGCGGAGTTGTAGCAGTTGAGTTGGTTTAACGTCCAACGTCAGCACTATATAGATTATAATAATTTATTGTGGACGGACCGCAAGACTGACGTCTGACAATTTTATGTGTTGTCACACACGAGATGGGGCGAGGATACCATGATTCCTGTTTCTGCCAGTCACATTAAACTGACACCGACCCAACCAATAGCGGGCGAAATCGCCAGGATTCGAACCAAGGACCTCCTGCGTCGGAAGCCGATGTTCTACCTCAGGGCCACCAGAGCTACCGCGAGTCCGCGACTCTCGCACATAGGAGAGATACTTTGGGGAAAAGGAGTGGTGATAAGAGCCAGTGAGAAATAGAAATAAAGAAAGCTCCGGACAGACAAAGAGAGAAACACAGAGGGAGAAAGATATACACAGAAGAGCACAACTGAGGAATAAAAAGATACCGCAAGTAGATCAAGAGGGCACACACACACACACACACACACACACACAAATAGATCGATGAGTAAATTAATACGAGTGGATAACCCTAAAAGAGCGTCTGGCTTTCTTTTTATCTCCTGCAACAGAAAACAACCTAGGTCACTTCTTGAAAGATTCTTGTTGACAAGTTTATGCCGTATCTGCTTCTGCGTCTCTTCCTGCAGTTAAAACATTTCCTTTTCAGCCTGAATTCAAACAGATATAACGGTAGGCCACCCGGATTTTATCGGCACTAAAACCTTTTTAAGACTGGAAACATCCCCGGGTTTGAGAGATAAAAAATATTCTGAATGCATGGCCTTCCAAATCACGCAACTACAGTTCCCAACCAAAGGAGCGAACGTCCTTTTTTTTTTTACCTTTCCCGTAAACCGCATCAAACATTATTACTCTATTTTGTGTGTGTACTTGGCTTATGCCTCTTAAAGCCACAACGGAAGAGAATAAAATAACAAGTGCATAGGTAACCTAGACATCAAACAAACAAAAAAAAACCCAACTAAAGTCACCCACTCTTTCTACTACACGTCTTAACTGACCAATCCTTAAACAACGAAAGACATTAAAACGAGGTGCTACCAACACAGGAGGTTTTTGGTTCGAGCCCTGGCGATTTCGCCTCCTATTGGTTGAGCCGGTGCCAGTTTAATGTGACCGACCAAGACAGGTAATTGAGGGTTTTTTTTTGTGTGTGTCTGTTTGTTTTGTGTGTGTGTGTGTGTGTGTGTGGACCCTCTTGTTTAATTTTCTCCTTCCATCGCATGCAGACCTAGTCTACCTTATGTATTTGTAGGCTTAGATGCAAACCCTATAACCCCAAAACTCCTTTTGTAATTCTAAAAGAAAAAAAGTAACCACCATGGAACAAAAGAAAGAAACAGAGGTGATAAAACACTAAAAAAAACCAGTATGGGGCCTACCCCTGTGATAAATTTCAAAAGGGTAGGGCCTGACAAAGCCAAGACAAGGCGGAAAAGGGGCAAGGCAGATTTTGATTCTAGAGATAAAGCAGGCTTAAGGAGCAGAAAGAGAGAGAGAGAGAGAGAGAGAGAGAGAGAGAGAGAGAGGGGGGGAGAGAGAGAGAAAGAGAGAGAGAGAGAAGAGACAGAGAGAGAGAAGAGAGAAAGAGAGAGAGAGGAGGGAGAATGAGACAGACAGAGACACACAGAGAGAGAGAAAGAGAGATACAGAGAGAGAGAGAGAGAGACAGAGAGAGAGAGAGAGAAGAGACAGACCACCATGGACAAACAACGTTATAATGTTGTACGCGGTTGAGTCATAGGCTGCTGTTGAGAAGAAAGGAGTCGGGCAGGAAAGACTGTGGCGGTATCAATGGCATCAACAACTCTATACTGTTGTTTATGTCAGTTCAAAGACGGGTGGGGATTAATCCCTAAGATTTTATATGGATTAAGGTGGCGTTGATGATTTATTAAATTTCAAGCTATGAGCAAACAGACAAAAAACCGCAAGGAAAGGATTGTTATAAAGGAAGTAGGAATGGAATTTTGTTTATCAAGTAAGATCTTGGTGGGAAAGACATCTCTTTCTCTTTGTGCCTCTGACTTTTAGTTTCGTTCTTTTTTTTTTTTTTCTCTTCATTTTTTTTGTCTGCTGTTTCGATATCCTGGTCTGCTTTTCTGTCTGCATGAAAATTAACCTATAGAATCTATGTCTACCTTCATGCATTCTGTCCCAAGTGTCTGCCTATTGTTTCGTTTGCGTGGGTGCGTGTGTGTGTGTGTGTGTGTACATCTCTCCTTTTCTCTCTCTTTCTCTCTCACTCTTTGTGTCTCTGCCTGTGTCGCTTCCATCTCCATCTCTCTCTCTCTCTCTCTCTCTCTCTCTCTCTTCTCTCTCTCTCTCTCTCTTCTCTATCTTTCTCACTCCCTCTTTCTCTCTCTAAAGTTACGCCATTCTGATACTTTGTTTCTTTCACATTGTAAAATCTTAATTCTAATCATGTTTGTAAAGGGTGAAAAGCCCAACGAACCGATAATCATCAATCTATCAATCATTCAATCAATCTCTCTCTATATCACTCTTTCTGCGTTTCTCCCTCCCTTTCATCACTCAATAGGTCACCCACTCTCTTCTTCAAACTCCATCTTTCATAAACACAACCTCAACCTGACGTAGTGTGATTGATATGATTGATTGCATCACTCAAATCAAAGCAGCAGTTTGTAGCATCAAGGAACAAAAAAGATCAAAGGTTTCCTTGACATTATTACTTTCATTCATCTTAAATTAGGCTCTAAGGGTTGTTGAAAGCACATGTTTACTCGACGATGCAGTGACCCCCACATATGGATCACAGATATACCGCGCCTACCTGAGAACTCCAAGCTGCGAATTGAACTCTACACTCAGCATGGCGTGGCGTTCGCGCTGCCACCAAAGCACCTTGGTTTTTTTTCTTTTTTACCTGAGAGATTTGCAGTGCACAAAGAAACCAAAAAACAGCCCACTGTGAGAACATCTCTCATTCACTTGGTGCGCACGGTGCGCAGTGGTGCGCATTACAGGCCTCGCGATCTATACAGCGATAACGAATGACATAATCAAGTCTCATTCGGTTTGGGTTGATTTGTGTGTGTGTGTCGTTTATTGGCTTACTCAGCCAAGGATAGGTCTACGATTGTGCCCTTGAGCAATGAGCATAATTTATTATTATTACCTTTCTTACCGTCTTCGATTTCACTATGGGCATCCTTATAGCAATGCCTCAATTACCTGCGCGTGACATTGGTAGCGGGGGATCGGGGGCGGCTTTCAGCGGTGCAGCTAACCTTACGGGAAAACCCGTATCTGTACGCATTTCTTTACACATTTTAGGCTCTAAAAATAAGTTTGATGGCAGATTGAGTTGGCGGCTCTGTTTTCAGAGAGGTACGTCATGTACTTTGCACCACCAACTCCTGGCCTAGATCTACTTCTGTTTGTCATGATGAGTAAAACGTAACGCAGTTGCCAGGTAAAATGAGTGATTTTTTTAAAATTAAAATTTTCCTAACCAAACCATCTAGCCTGAAAATATATCTGGGTGTTCATCGTTCCAAACGTTCAACGTTAAAAATAATCATGGAAACAAGTCATTATAATTATCGCCACCTAAGTTGTAAAGTGTCCTATCCCGCTTCTAAAATACTAGAGATTTTGAGCACATTAGAAATGAGATACGGCATATCTGTACAACTGATGTAACGATATCACGGAACATTAACCAATTTCATGCTCGAGATTAAAAGTAAAAGATCCGTTACATCAAATTGATCGCAAATCGTGCCGCGTCGCGCTCTTCAACCCTTGTGAGACCACAGGTGGCTTTCCTTCCCGTAGCTTGACATGTTAGATCTAATGTACTTCTTATCGCCGTGACTCACTCCATAATCGCTTTATACATGTATCATAATCGGGATCAAATAAAGTCCCCAGCGCTGATGCAGTGTTGGGCCTTGTTGGGCCATGTCCTTCTATAACAACGTATTTAGGACGACGGCTATGGTTGGGCCAAGTTGGGTAAGGTTACGTCTTGATCACTGATAAGTTCAATACTCAGAGGCTCAGGCGTGTTTGCATAGGATGGAGATCGAAGAGCCACTTAGGCGGTCACTGGGGGACTTGACCACTAACCAGAGGATACCAGAATGATAGCCTCGCCACCAGTTTGGGCAAGACACCAGTGTTTATAACGCAAGCTGGTGATAAAACTGGGAACCCCGTATACTAGATCTAGTCCAATAGTTTCCCAACTCTACAGCTTGAATCATGAGAGGAAATGATCACTTTAGAAGTATGTCATGGTTCAAGAAGATTATTATATATTATGATTTGGCAGGGCAAGGGCGGGGGAGGATTATCTTTCTGAGTGGTTCGGTGACCGTGTGTTTAACTCTTGTGCCATTTCTACTACAGTGCATGAAAAATAATAGTCTTCTCTGATCATAATTTCAAAGGCTTAGAATATACAAGACAACGAAAGAGAGAGAGAGAGAGAGAGAGAGAGAGAGAGAGAGAGAGAGAGAGAGAGAGAGAGAGAGAGAGAGAGAGAGACAGAGAGAGAGAGAGAGAGAGAGAAAGAGAGAGAGAGAGAGAGAGAGAGAGAGACAGAGACAGACAGACAGAGACAGAGAGACAGAGACAGATAGATAGAGGGAGACAAAGAAAGGGGGACAGTGAGCTAAATAGGGAGGGAGAAAGAGTGAGAGAGAGAGATGGAGGGAGAGAAAGTGGGAGACAGAGAGAGAGACAGAGAGAGAGGGGGGGGGGGACATAAACAGAGACAAAGACTGACAAACAGACATAGTAAGAGAGAGAGAGCGTGAGTCAGACAGGCATACAGACAAAAGAAGACGCGCGTGATTTGTTACAAAATAACATAGACGTGTCACGTTCCTTTACCAAACAACAACAGAGCACTAAAAGCAAGGTAATAATCATCATAATTATGCCTCTAGAAAAGCTGTCACTCCGCCAATTAATCACCCCCCCCCTCCTTCTCTCTCTTTCTCTTTCTCTCTCTCTCTCTCTCTCTCTCTCTCTCTCTCTCTCTCTCTCTCTCTCTCTCTCTCTCTCTCTCTCGCCATCCATGTCAAATTCTACGTGAAAGTAACAACATTCCTTGCGGTTAGTGAGCCGCAACCGAGCCAACCTTTGCCTTGCCTTGTACTCACCTACGCATCTCCTGTTATATATATATACACACCAAGTGTGACTGTGAGTGAGTAAATTCTGATGATTTACCCCTGGCTGCTATCCAGGGCACATAATAATGCTATTTCCCGAATGCCAAAAAAAACCCAACAATGTTCATTATATTCACAGCGAAAGGATGAGCCAGGCATGGAAACAATTGTGTTAACTTTATGACTGGTGTTACAAAACAGAGGGAATAAAATGTAACCTGGGGCATTCTGCTCTAATAATAATTATCATTTGTGTGTGAATTTTGTTTACGTCTTATTTCCCTTCTTGTTCTATTTTGGCTTAATGGAAACTGGATTTTCATTACTGCAAACATTTCTCTCTTTATCTTGCTTTGTCCGTTAATCTATCCAGCTATCTTTCAGTCTATGTGTCTATGTATCTTTCTATCAACATGTATAATCGTCATATCTATCTACGAAATATTACCCTCCCTCTCCCTCTCTCTCTCTCTCTATCTCTCTCTATCTCTCCCCCCCTCTCTCTCTCATCTTTTTATGTCTTTGAATGTCACCTACCCGCCAATAATCTATTTGGTTGAGACAAGAAAAGTAAAACAATTCTATTTTCGCTCATCGGAAGAATGCTGGTACGAAGCCAAACTCCAATCATTAACATATTTACAAAACATTCCTGTCTGATTTATTTTTAAACATGACGGGACAAAATCTAAAAAATTAAGAGTGAGAGAGAGAGAGAGAGAGAGAGAGAGAGAGAGAGAGAGAGAGAGAGAGGGGGGGGGTCAAACAATGAAAATAACATTGATACAGTGTTCTCGCTACAGTGTACAGGCTTTTCGGACATACCATGCATAGCCAACACCATATTAAGTTACTAAAGTAACATAAAAAAAAAACCTGCAATCTCTGAAAAACGCAACATAGACCTTTTTGAGGGTCAAGGAGAAAAAAAAAGAATAAATTAAAATAAGTATATCCCATGACAATGTCTCAAGTCGGGTGATCAAAGAGAGTCATTGTTGCCCTTTAAAAACCATTTGATATTAGTTTGTTACATTATTTTACGGTTAAATATCGTCAAACAAAATCTCATAGCCTAAAGCATTACACAATCTTGTGACAGATATGAAATAAAGACCGATATTATTTTAACAAGCTGAAATACATAAGCATCGTTTTGCTTTCTTTTTAAAATTTATTTACCATGAAATTTACCTTCAAATGCATGTAAAAACGAAGGAGTGGTGCCTCTTTAGCTCTACATTAGATTCTTGTACCTCTCTCTGTCCACCAAACTACTTTTCTTTTTGTTTCTCTTTGTTCATGTCCCCTCTCCCTCTCCCTCTCTCTCTCTCTCTCTCTCTCTCTCTCTCTCTCTCTCTATCTATCTATCTCTCCTCCCTCTCAAACCAGAAACAACCAAAAGCAACATTCATGAACAGATAAAACACTGCATATAATAGATTCAAGTAACATTTTATTTATAAAATGGATCCCCAAAACAAAACAAAAACACCAAAAATAATAAAACAAAAACAAAATCCCAACCTAACTGTCAGTGAATAAGGTGTCATTGGATATCTTCTACACGCCATGTACCAAGAATAACCCAGGTCCTGAAATGCGATATATATGTATAATATGTACTGTCGAGTACAGTGTAACCACAATGCCTGATGACACTGACAGTGGCACTCAATTTCACACCACCAACCTGGCATTATATACATCTCATCTATCTAGGTCTGGCACAGTGGCACAACGGCGTTACAGCCTTGGTCTTGGGGATCACACAAGATTTACAGTGGCATTAATTTGATATGTCATGTATTCTTAGAGTTGTTTTTTTTTTTTCGCCCGTTTATCAGAAAATGATACCATCCAAGGCCAAATATCTTTGCGTTAAGGAAGAAAGAAAGAAAGAAAGAAAGAAAGAAAGAAGGAATTAAGGGATGCTAACATTGTATGGGAAGGTTGACTTGATGTTTGTATTGGTGGGACAGTGTGAGTGAAGTGAGGGAAGAGAGAGAGAGAGAGAGAGAGAGAGAGAGAGAGAGAGAGAGAGAGAGAGAGAGACAGACAGACAGACAGACAGACAGAATGACAAAGAGAAATAGTGAGAGAGAACGCAGGGAAAGGGGAGTAAGAACTACGGAGCAAAGTGGCCAGGCAAACAAGATCGGAATTGCAGGAAAGAAAGATATAAAGAGAGAGAGAGAGAGAGAGAGAGAGAGAGAGAGAGAGAGAGAGAGAGAGAGAGAGTGAGAGAGAGAGAGACATTGTGAGAAGGGAGAGCAAGTAGCCTGAAGATGACCCTTTGCTATGCACATAGTAGCAATCCTTTCATAATACTTTCCACTCCACAATAATTACCCTAAACACAGTTATAATCATTTCTGTGAAATCGAAAGAAAGAAAATAAAAAGCCTGCAGAAGAAAGGCGTTGACATCGGAGAGCAAGCGTTCAGTCAAAAGAATGGACACAAGCAGGCACAAACAGCACCACCAGGGGAAATGGAATGGCTGAGATAATCCCTATGCTTGGTAATGGTATGCTGGTTGGGGGTGGTGTACTGAACTCCAGTCTCCCAGTTACAAGAGACGGCCGTTGACGGCGGTTCAAGTAGCGTGCCATAACTGCCAGACCCCGCTGGTAATGAGTGGTCACCCGACAAAAACCCCGACCATGTCTGTGTCATGGCTCACAGTGGAGCATTAAGAGCGTTAGTCTCCCAATCGGGAGGCCTCGAGTTCGAAACCCACGATCGATCAAAAATTTATTTGCCCCAATTCGTTCCCTATCTGGTTGTGTCGGTGACTTGCTGAGACAGGAGTCAAAGTATATACCCCCATTGTTTATATGCAACATCATGTAAAAGTATCAGACGTGAGTCTTGTGGCCCGTCCACAATATAGCCTATGTAGTTCTGACTTTAGACGCCAAGTAATAATTTATAAACTGAACAAAACTCTTAGACGCCGTTGTTAATGATTGGTCACCTGATAAAACCAGCCGACATCTGGGGGTTTTAGATCTTAATTTTAAAGGAACACAATAATATTAGTAATAAAATTCACGTCCTGGAGAGAGCAACGTTGGAACGCTTCGTAAAAGATTATAACGATTCACGCCTCTGTTAAAAACAGAAAGAGACAACGAGGATCAAAGATGTTTATTACTATTAGATAGCTTAATTATTAAGAATGAAAGGGGAAACCTGAAGAGGTAATGAAGGGAAAAAAAGTTGAAATGGGCCAAGGTCTTTAAACATCAAAACAGTGAAACACCTGGCTTCTGTCGTCAGAGAGAAATGAAGGACAGGTCGTGAAACGATTTTCAAGGGCACGGGGTTCAATGTTAACTTCTTTCAGACAAGATTATTATAGAGATGATAAGAAGAAAAAGGATTGGGGAAAAGTCAAATGGATGATAGAACGATAGAAAGAAAAGATGTGGAGTTTGGGGGCGGGGGATTGAGTGAGAGAGAGAGAGAGAAAAAGTGCGATTGGGAGAGAGAGAGGAGAGAGAGAGAGAGAGAGAGAGAGAGAGACAGACAGACAGACAGAGACATTTGAGACCATCTTGACAATGGCAATGAGAGAGAGAAAGAGAGAGAGAGAGAGAGAGAGAGAAAGAGAGAGAGAGAGAGACAGACAGAGACAGAGACAGAGACAGACAGACAGACAGACAGAGAGAGAGAGGATTGACGACGTCAGGGACCCGATCTTTGCGACTCGTCCCACACTACCCCGTTTGGGTAAGAAATGCCGAAATGGCAGGGGGTATGCTTGCTTAGCGTTGACGTTTGATCTCATTAAAGGGTGGTAACAACGTTGACATACCCTACTGTAGCCTACTGAACAAGACACCGGACAGCGCTTGGCCCTACCTCTTTCTCTCTACCTCCCTTTTGTCGTATTCCGTACTCCTCTCCTGCACCCACCTGTCATCACCAACCCTCTGTCTCCCACACACACACTCTCTCTCTAGCTCTCCCTCTCTTTCTCTCTCTCTCTCTCTCTCTCTCTCTCTCTCTCTCTCTTTCAAATCATACAAAAAGTCCTCTCATCATTATTGAAGGATCATAAAGTCTCTCGCTTTTTTCTTTGTCTTTTCTTCTCCGTTTCTTCACAACAATTTCAAACTCTTTTGTTTACGTTTCTTTTTTCTTCTCTAATGTTTATGTTTCTTGTTGTTTGTTGAAATATAAAATAACGCAAATAACATACAAATTGCATCAGTAATCCCAGCACTATCAGTAGCTTTTTTCTCGGTATCTTTTGTATTGCCTGTATATCATTATTATTTATAGAAAAAAAAACCGTCTGTTTACAAAGCGTTGTGCTTTATTTTCTACCATTCCCAACGTTAATAGTTAACAAAGCTAGGGCGTCTCCGGAACAAGACAAAGCGCCTTCTGCTTAAGTCAGGGAGGGAAAAGAAGGGGGATGGGGGGTTAGTAAACTTACCAGTCATCATAGAGACCGAATAATCCACAAGAACAACAGGTTTAATCCAATCCACGGAGCATGAACATGAACACAAGTTGCTTGTGAACAAAAGAAAAACCAAGTAAGCCCAGAGACGAATAAATTATATGTTCCTCATAGTCAGCAAACAAATCACATCTTATCAGGTTTGTCAACACTACCAGGCCGCACCTACACTCCTACAGTGAGTGAGACGCCGGTCCACTTACTTCTATTGACTTGTCCATAGCATCTACTCAGCTCAGTTTAAATTTAGCTGTAATACTTAAGTTTTGTCCATCCCCACAAATTTCGTGGGTTCCCACTAGTCTATAAATTTCTAGATCACTTCTATTGACTTGTCCATAGCATCTACTCAGCTCAGTTTAAATTTAGCTGTAATACATGTACTTTAAATTTGTCCATCCTACAGTCCCCACGAAGTTCGTGGGTTCCCAGCTAGTCTACTATAACTTTCTAGATCACTTTTATTGAATTGTCCGTAGCATCTACTCTAGATTTCTAGATCATGCTTTTTCCTTAACCTACAATAATTAATCTAAAGAAAAAAGAAAAATAACTATTAAACAAGACGGACAACACTGTATTGTAACCAGAACAATACCCTGCACTATAACGACCTACTTAATTAAGGATTAGAAAAGCTAAGGATAGGTCTAAACTAAATTGGTTTGAATGGCTCACCCGTAATTAATCTAAAGAAAAAGAAAAGTAACTATGAAACAAGACGGACAAAACTGTATTGTCAACAGAATACAATACTATGTACTATAACGACCTACTTAAAGCTTCAAATCGCAATCAGAGTCAATTCTAACCACAATCATGAGAAAAGCTAAGGATAGGTCTTAACTATAAATAGATTGAAAAGTTCACATGACATACATACGCACTGGGTGAACTGCTCTTTGAAAAAAGTAAAATCTTCACATGCTTCTTACAGTTATGAAAACACAATGTTGGCCTACTACCAATGCCCTAAATCTTATCAAACCTCAAGTCAGGACGATTGACAAAAACAAAACAAAAAAACAAAAACAAAAAACAAAAACAGACATAGCGGGTCCTCAGCGAATCTCATATTTACCCTTCGCATGTTAAGAATTCCTATCAATTTGATAAAGTTAAAAACTTCTACCTTAAAGTTAAACGAATGTGACATTGGACCGTTCTCTTGAGCCTGTATTTACGTAATATGATCTTTGACAATGTTTCCTCAATTAAAGTTAAGATTGATCAATTGATATTTGGCCCATGTTGCTAAATCCAACAACTGTTAACATTAATTTTATTAGGCAGCAAAACTTTCGATCCTTACATAACAGATGATTTATAAATAAAGTATATAGACTTTGGAATTTTAAATGAATTTACGTCGTTTTCTCGGTTTAAGTTAACAATATAAAAACGATATAGAGATATACAACAGTCAAATAATTGATTATACTGATTCCCGAAAAATTCGAATAATACGAAATCGCAATTAATATAAAGATAGAATCTATAGAAGTAACCATCACTTCAATACTATGAACAGATCCACACTAAAAACAATAAACAATCAATCCATGAAGTCAGAAGAGAAACACACCGGCCTGAATCAAACACAGGAGGAGAAAACTGACTGTTGTGACTGACTGATACCTCACAGTCACACACGCCACTACGCCGGAGGCTGGGGGAGCCGAGGGCCTAGCGAGGGGTAAGGAGTAGCGGGAATGAAAACACGCACTTGGCCTACTACTAGGCCTACGACTCAGAGAGTTGCTCGGGATGTAGAGGCGAACAAGCGAACAAGCTCTCGATCTGCTCTTCCTTTACCTCAAACACTGAAACAGCTGATCGGACCGGGTTGTAGAAAATGAGTCATACTTGGAGCAGTTGTAGACTTTTTGTTTTTGTTTGTTGTTTAGGCTTAGCTTAATTATGACGGAACAGCGTACGTGCATGCTACGTTTTAGTGTTATTTCGTAATCCAATAGGTGAGAGGAAAAATCTAATTACTATAGCCCTTCTCATCTCCACTTCCACTGGAAAAAACACCATCCTCTCCCCCCAAAACAACAACAACAACAAAACAACAACAAAACAACCAGCAACAACAAAAATAACAACATCAGAAAAAAACAAGTAAAAATAAATACAACTAACAAACATAAAAAACCACTAAAAACGTAATGAAATTAATCAAAGAAAAAGAACAGATATCTTAAAACAACTACATGTGTGTGAGAAACTGGGCGAAACCACGTTTGATGAGGTCAGATCGAATCCGTCTCAGGTAAGCTGGAGTTGAAGGAGTTGAAGGAGTTGGTAGGTGCAGGAAGATGGAGTGTTGGAGTCATTACATGTACATGTACGAAGTTGGGAAAATAAAAAGGGGGATGAGGAGTGACGTAAGAGAGACACTCAGAGTAAAAGAAAATGTAGAGAGAGCTAGGAATATATATACGAGCGTACTTCTCTACAATCTAGTTTTGAATATGTTAGCTCCCAGCTTGAACTGTTGCGGCGAGGGAGGGAGAGGGAGAGGGCGAGAGAGAGAGAGAGAGAGAGAGAGAGAGAGAGAGAGAGAGAGAGGGAGAAAGAGAGAGGGTGAGAGAGACAAATTGACAGCGAGGGAGAACATGAGTGAAAATCGAAAGAAAGAAAGATAAGACGAGAAGGAGAGAAGGAGAGATATATAAAGAAAGAAACTGAGAAAAGCAAGGGGAGGAAGCGAGAATAATTAGAGAGAGGAGAGAGAGAGAGAGAGAGAGAGAGAGAGAGAGAGAGAGAGAGAGAGAGAGAGAGAGAGAGAGAGAGAGAGAGAGAGAGAGAGAGAGAGAGAGAGAGATAGAGAGATACAGGGAGAGAGAGAGAGAGAGAGAGAAAGAAAGAGAGAGAGATAGAGAGAGGTAGAGAGAAACTTGAAGTTTATTAGTTCAAACAACTGTTGTAGACACTGGAGATTAAACCCAGGTAAGGGCTGCCAGATCAATAATCCGCTATTTTTCCTTATCGATGAGATTATTGCGTGTCCAATGTTTGACGCTACAGATGACGTTCAATGGTGTTAAGTTGCGAAGAGAGGCTACATTGATTAAACCCCTTTTAGTGTCAAGGCGATGTTCGATTTATTCTATAAATATACTAGACTCTTCTTTATTCTATTTAGCTGCTTTTTAAGTATTGAGGGGAGAAAATTAGAATTAAGTACATGGCCGACCAACAGTCGACTTGTTGAGCAGCTACGTAATACGACAAGCATTGTGTTTATTTTCAGTCATAGATTTTGTATTAAGTTCTACACAATATATATATACTTTTAATCCTGCAATTTCTGCACCTTCGGCATTTTAACACTTAACCAGACCATTTCGAGAATAAAATAGTATGACTCTTGCAATTAAATTTGAACATTTTTGTCACAATTTGATACTGTACTTACAATTATCCTTAATTTTCAATAAATACAATTTGACGAACGCCAAAGTAGGCATTTCATAACTTTGTGTTGCCCTACGAAGTTGAGCCTTTTACGTAAACACGTCATTTTGTTCTATTTTGTATTTTTAAGTTATTTAACCTACGACGGCGAAAGTCCAACATGAATAATATATCGCCACGCTTCAAGGGTCTTTGGTAACTACATTTAAGCTTGTTCGGTAGTTCAACAGGCAGAAGGCAATGGGCAGGAAATTAGGCTTTTAGGAAAAGGGCGATGGGAAGGCGATGATAGCGTTTAATATGTGGATCGATGCGTTTGCCCTTGGACACCTTGGGTACTTCCATCAGTACCATAAACTAAACGTTCACGCTTGTTGACCTGGGACACTATTATAATATTATTGATGATGGAGCAATCATGAAATCTGATCGGTGGTTGACAGCAGGGAGGCAGCGGTCATCTTTCATCATCATGGTATATTATTATTCTATTTTGTTCAATATGTAATCGAGGGTGAAATTTGAGATCAACAATAAGGGTAAGGAAAAAAATAACCATCGAATATTTTTGCTGTATCAACAGGGCTTAAATGACCAATTTTAGTACATAGTACACTGTGTAACTACAGTTAGCTTTGGCAAATACTTGATGGAGTTATATCAACTCCAGGTTTAAGATTTCCAACTATTTTAATGGGAATTCGAGTATCGTTAGAGTGAGTTTTTTATGTACTGTTTTTAAAATATCATCATCAACATAAACAACAACAACAACAACAAAAACAACAAAAACAACAACAACAACAACAACAACAACAACAACACGAAACAACGGCACAACCACCATCATCACCACCACCATATCGAAATTTTAAATAAATATCAAATTTTTTTTATAATGAAAAACTTTAAATATGAACTTGAGAAATTAATGATATCATCGGTTGACCATCTAAAATAACGTTACAAAAACACAGCTGTTGGCTGATTAAAGAGAGGGAAAAAATCACAAAATTATACAATACTGATACATGTACACAACAACCTCAGGAGATAATTATACACTTATTCTCCATGGTTTCCATGTCTAATCAATACTGTGATGGGTTTAACGATCTGAGGCTGACCTTTATGTACGGGCAGCCATCGCGTGATCAGGTGTTTTAGCGTCGTCACCTGGTACACGTTCATGGGCATAGCAATATATGCGAGGATAATTGAACCCAAGGTGGGCTCAAAGCCTACGTCCATCCATCCAGCGTTACATGCCTGGTCAGCATAGGGAAAGGTCACTGACTACAGAGAGGGAGAGTGAGAGACAGAGAGAGACAGAGACAGAGACAGAGACAGAGAGGGGGGAGAGATACAGAGAGAGAGGGGGGAAGAGATTTAGAGAGACAGGGGAGAGAGATACAGAGAGAGAGAGAGAGAGGGAGAAAGAGAGGGAGAGAAGAGAGAGAGTGAGAGAGAGAGGGAGAGAGATAGAGAGAGAGGGAGAGAGATGGATAGAAAGAGAGAGAAATACAAAGAGATGGGGGAGAGAGGGATAGAGAGGGAACAGAGAGAGAGTGACAGAGGTTGGGGGAGAATTGAGTTGGTTTAATGTCCAACAGCATTACTATAGAGAAAGCTTCTTCCTTTTTCTCTCAATTCAATAACCCTTTGGATGGTCGCTTGTAAAAAAAAAAAAAACAACTGCGTAATTAAGACGAGGATCTATATTCAAATCTATAATAATGGTTTTTCTTATGTACGAGACGTGTGTTCATAATACGCTGTGCATCTCTATTGAATTCGGTCATAGATGTATAAATAGCACTTTTAGACATCTGTGAATTCGGTATATGGCTTACGTCACAACCGCGACAAAAAAGTACACCATGGGGAAAATCGTTTTATCGCAAATCAAAGTCCGGGGACTTTTATTAGACATTAAGCCACTTGCACGCAGCTTGCCCTGTTGGGCATTCTATGTAATGAAGCTAAAGAAGTAAAAGAGGCCGGAGACAGCATTAATTTACACACAGAACACACACACACACACACACACACATCAAATCATTCTATTTAATGACGCTAAAGAAGTTAAAGAGGATGGAGATTAATTTATACACTTACATACACAAACATCAAATCATTCTTTGTAAGGAAGCTAAAGAACTAACAGAGGTTGGAGACGGTTTAAATTTACACACTTACACACACACACATACACACATATCAAATCATTCTATTTAATGAAGCTAAATATGTAAAAGAGGTTGGATACAGCATAAATTAACACACTTACACACACACACACACACACACATCAAATCATTCTATCTAATGAAGCTAAAGAAGTAAAAGAGGTTGGAGACAGCATAAATTTATACACTCACACACACACACACACACACACACATGCACACATATCAAATCATTCTATGTAATGAAGCTAAAGAAGTAAAAGAGGTTGGATACAGCATTAATTTACACACTCACACACGCACACACACACACATCAAATCATTCTATGTAATGAAGCTAAAGAAGTTGGAGACAGCATAAATACACACACACACACACATTAAATCATTCTATTTAATGAAGCTAAAGAAGTAAAAGATGTTGGAGACAGTATAAACTTACACACTCACACATCTAATCATTCTATGTAATGAAACTAAAGAAGTAAAAGATGTTGGAGACAGCATAAATTAACACACTTACACACACATACACACACACACATCAAATCATTCTATTTAATGAAGCTAAAAAGTAGTAAGAGGCTGGAGACAGCATTAATTTACACACTTACACACACACACACACACACACATATCAAATCATTCTATCTAATGAAGCTAAAGAAGTAAAAGATGTTGGATGCAGCATAAATTAACACGTTTACACACAAACACATCAAATCAAGGAGTAAGAAAGGTAAATAAGTAGTAAGAGGTTGGATACAGCATAAATTAACACACTTACACGCAAACACATCAAATCAAGGAGTAACACATTGTGCCCTACTAGTATTCCTCTTAATCTGCACGGATTATCTGAATGTTTAACATGATTGTGTGCAGGCTGAGAGAGAACTTGGTAGTAAACATGTCGTCTCAGGACAAAGACAGCATGCTCGGTTGTTTTCAGTCAAAACATTAGGCCTTGCTCCAGATGTATGCACGTCAATAATAACACCAGTCACAGATCTACAGATCTAACTTTAGATAACATTGTGCACATCTCATAAAGGTGGGAAAGGGTTGCAACAGGAAGAGTTTTGCAGTGGTTGTGGATTGATTTTTTTCCGACGCTATTGGTTTGAAGGTTAAGAAAAATAATAGTACAACTGGATTTGTTTAATTGTTGTACCACGCAGCGTTCAATCAGTGCAAATGCTACCTGCGGCATTACGTATTATTCAGTATTGATCGTAGTGATCGATTTAAAAAAAAGAGACGGGAAATAAATTTTAAAGGAATATATACATGAGAGACTGTTTAATTGTTGCTGTTGTTTTGGCTCTTGTTGTTGCTGTTCTTGTTTTTGCAGTTGCTGTTCTTGATTTCTATCCTCCCCCCCCCCCCCCCCCCCTCTCTCTCGCTTTTTT
>RQTK01000375.1:0-10577 GCA_003991915.1 Elysia chlorotica | reverse complement strand
CAGACAGACAGACAGACAGACAGACAGACAGACAGACAGACAGACAGACAGACAGACAGACAGACAGACAGACAGACAAAGTGGGAGAGATAACAGGAGAGAGAGGGAGGAAGTGGAAAAACTAAGACAGAGAAAGAAAGAGGAAGAGAGTTAAATGGAAAGAGGCACAGAGAGATGTAGAAAGTGAGAGGCGAGAAAAGAAAAAAAAAACAACCAACAAAACAAAAGGATAGAGGCCGAAAGTGGAACAAAAACCTAGATATTTTATATCGCCAGGTAGGCCAAGCGTTGCGGTAAAATATTGCAGACAGAGATATCATTTGAGCAGACAACGAAATTCAATTAGGTGAACAGGCAGAAAAATATGTAGCTCAAATACACGAGCAAGCTAGTCAAAGAAACAACCACCACAACAACAGTAAGAAAAGCAGCAGTACTATCAGCAGTAAAAACAACAAACCTATGAAAAATTCAAATAAATGAGGAAAAATAAGAGGTATGAAAGGCAAAAGTATTTTCTAAGAGGGGTAATCTAAGATTGTTTTTTAATTGGAGTAAAAATAAGGAGCCTGTTTATTTGCATAAATTCAAGTAAAGTCTCATCCTACATTTATTTTTTTCCCTGACCCTATGCAGACACGGCTGTTTAAGATATCCAGAAGTTGCATTTTATTTTAAGGGGAGCAACCTTCGATAACTCGCTGAGCACAATATCAAAATGAATAGTGTCCCCTTTCCTTAAACTATTCTTCGTTTTATTTTAGCAATTAACGAAAAGGGTTTCAAAGATTGGTCATTTTATCTCCTAATTCCCTTAAAAAATACACATATGATTTTTATTTATATTTCACTAAATAACAGAAAGGACCGCTGCAACTGATTCAAGGAACGATGGTCTCACGATTTAAATGAAATATTGTTCTTGATGCAGAAAGTAATAGTTTTTTTAATGATTTTTTAATACAAATTAGACCCATAAACTTTTCTACTTAAGCGCTTTATCTCAATGAATAAATATTGATAAATAAAACACATAGATCATGTTCATGCCATGTGAGCAATAAAAAAGTGAATATAATACATACTGCAAGGGAAAAGTGCAAATATAGAAACAAACTCTATAAGGGTAATTAAAAAGAGGAAACTTTTAACTTTACAGAATATCCTTAAAATATATACCAGAAATTCTAGATCTAAAACAGTACGCTATTCCTAAATCCGTTATAAGTGTACAATACTCGGTGACCCAGACTAAAAGAATTTATTTTCGAACGACAAAAAACAAATTATACAAAACTGCTTCGTGTATTCATATGGCCCCTACTCTTCTTGCATAACGAACGTACGCTTTTATTTTCTACCTAGAGTACGGTTTGAATCCATCAGTTTACGGGAAAACCAGGCTTCAATCAGAAATATTAAGGTTAATGCGACACACTGACCCGCCTCAACGCTGGTGCGTTCTTTTCTGAGTGGAACACAAAACAATAATGCTTAAAAGATTTATTTTGAAAAGCTACGATGTAATGAAATTCATTGTAATCATTTTTTCCTGAGAAGGTAAAATAAAGACGATGGTTATTGATTTTGTTTACAGTAATAGCTTTTTTTCTTTTCTTTTTTCTGAAAAACCTTCCTAGAAAAGTTATGGAATTAGGAGAAATATATTGCTATTTTTGAAAATATTGGGCGAGTTTCAGAAAAGTAAAACCGAAGAAAGTTAATGTGAGGTGCTTACTGGCTCAATGTTTTAAATGAAAGAGCAAATAAGTGTTGTAAAAAAGAAATAAACATTTCGTATGACAATTTGATATTTTTCACAATTTCTTTTTCATTTAGAGAAAAGCCAAATTTTCCACATTAATAGAAAAAGGAACTACGTTTACTTTGTCCCCATTTTTTAAAATTGTTCTGAGCAATTTTAGATTGATTCAGATGAAAATCAACAGGAGATTTATGAGAAAAAAAAATAGTTGAAATAATTATAATTATTATAAGTCTTTATTTTTTTCTATGATACTCATTAACTTCAACTTGTATCTTTAAAGTCAACTTGACCTAAACAGAAATAAGACACGTAAAAACACACACTCACATAACATTATACACAATAAAGGGAGATACGTGAACTCATTCTCTACCTAACCAAACCAACAAGATCAATGCATATGAGAGGCATACTTTTCTTATCCTCTTTTTAATCACTCTTTTTCTCTCCCTACTTGTAAAACCTCTACATCTCCACCCACGATAGTCATCTACCAGCCTAAAACCAGTGAAGCAATCATTATCGAACCACGCAAACTTGTTAACAAATTAATTAGGAAATACAATTTCCTTGGAAAGTTTTTTCTTTCCCCTCGGACCAGTCTTTTCCCACAGGCCCCCGGATCAAACGCTCCATATGTAGACGCCACCTTGCACGTGAGACCATCAAGAACCATAGAACGCCCAGTTCCAGACACTAAATTATTACACTTTTTTTTACGGTGATGAGGGTTTTTTGATCACCGAGTAAATAATTCTTAGTTCAAGCCTGGGCACGATAATATAATTTCTCACAACATGCTCTGCCTGTAGGGTCTGCTTTCATGTTCCTTTCGCGTTCAAGTTTTACTCTCCATAAAGGCATCCCTCCAAACATCTCTATAACATTATACGCCAAAAAAGTATCGAAACACATACTATAAAAATCGAACTTACAAAGGCCTCAGTGTCCGTTCATCCTATTATTTAAAAATTCTCCATCCTGAAGCCAAACACCCCCTTTTTTCATTATTTTTATTTATATTTTATTTCATTTTATTTTATTTTTATTCATTTATTTATTTATTTCATTTTTTCGGAGGGGGGGGGGGGTATTTTTTTTACTTGTGTGTGAGACTGTATTCCCAAGGTATTTCAAACTAATTGGCTAATAGAAATTGCCAGTTCCCAATTATATGGGTCAGCGGACGACCATAACGGCACTGAAGCACCAATCTCCAGAGCGGGAGAAGTGGCTTGAAGTCGAGTTTTCCCAAATGTTGACTAGAATCAATTCATAATCAATAATAATAGGTGGCTGCGCGCAGGAAAGTAGAGCGGCGATTTTATTCCTTGGGATTTGACGGCATGAATCATACAGAATCTTTTGGTGCAGCCGACGCTGTCTATCCGCCCCAAAGAGAGGGAGAGGGAGGGGAGGGAGATAGAGAGAGAGAGAGAGAGAGAGAGAGAGAGAGAGAGAGAGGTGG
Organism: Elysia chlorotica; assembly: GCA_003991915.1. Lineage (NCBI taxonomy): Eukaryota > Metazoa > Mollusca > Gastropoda > Plakobranchidae > Elysia > Elysia chlorotica. The sequence continues at coordinate 7,341 of RQTK01000375.1, read as the reverse complement.
GATGGAGATTACATATATTTATAATATGAGGCATGCAGGAAAACTCTCTTTATCTGCTATTATACATATGTATAGTACAAAAGTCGGTAACGAGGCTCGGAAAATATTTTTCTCCTTAAAAGTATTATTTGAATCTCTGGGTTACAGAATTTTCTCAGAGAAAGATATGCCCAGACAAGAAAGAAAAAAAAAGTTTGAACAATATTAACAATTTTGAAGTAACTTTATTCTTGTCTTCCATAATTATTCACGTACCATGGATTTTTTTTCCTGTGAGTTTTTCGATATTCCATTAAAATTCTCACAAAACAATGCATTGGCAAACAGGGCGCCTTAAATATAAAATAAGGTTATTCATATTTTTAAAAACAACTTTTTATTCACCAGACATTATAATTTAATCTCTCATAAATAGGTCAATTTTAAGCGTGCGACAACTGAAATTCAAATTGTTCAAGATTACAATCGTGTTAAACTAATTGACTTAATACAGTTGTTGTTAGGCGGCGTAAAATTTATGATTAAAAAATAATTATTTTGTTTGTTTTAAATTCAAAAGAAACTTCAGTTACGATCGTTCAACATACTCGTTTCTCAAACTTATTATTTTCACTGGGCTTTTTTTTCTCTTCAATAGACATATTATTTAGTAATACACCTTGCGATCTACACGACGAAAACCAATGACATAATTCCGATTTTTATGCATGGGCGTTTGCGGATCGCTCATTGGCTCCGTAAGTCCGAGATAGAGCAATGATAGGACGCCGGTTTAGATTCCCCTTCACTATCGTCTTCGTTCCATTATGGACCGTTTATCGCAATATCTCTGTTGCGTGGCTGACCTCCTGACAAGGCGCTGCCCTAATTCTGTGTGGAAGTCTGCACTGGCTTTTCGTCGTTGAGTTGCTTGGTCACTGCACGGTCAAACACTAAAACACTAAAAACAATTATAAAAAAAAAAAAAACAACCTTGATTCTGGTCCTGTTTTCTTTATCTTTTTTTCTTTATACATTTTCCTCTTCTTTTCTTAGCTTTACGCTTCCCGTGTCCCTTTCCCTTCCTGGTTAGTTTCCCTGGGGAACAGTGGCCAAATTTGTTTGGCTGCTCCCCCGCCCATGTCAGTGGTCATCTCACGGTCCAGGGGATACACAACACATGCCAGGTCCTGGATCCGGAACAAAGGATTCCTTTAACCTTTTCACCAGTCGCCACTTCCAGCAGAACGATGATGTATTAGCATGCAAGGATGCGCAATCGTGGTTCGGACACAACCGACTCTAGGCTACAACGATACCATTGGAATTTTCTTTGTTATTATTTTCTGTTAATATGCGCACCATTATAAACGATGCGTACGCTACAGCGATACCATTTTGAGATTTCTTTGTTATTTCTGTTAATATGCGCACCATTATAAACGATGCGTACGCTTTGGTACAAATTTTAACATTCTCAATCAATGTGAAGGTGTTAAGTACAAATCAACAAAGTGTGCCAAACCTTTTAGGAAACATAATAAGGTTGCAGGTTGACAAATAATGAGCAACAAAAGACGGGTGGGGATAGATAGAAAGAATTATAAGGAGGGGAGAGAAAGAGAAAGCAAGTGATGAATACAAATAAATGGAAGAACTTTTTTTTCAAAATTGTATGAAAGGACCCTAATAAGTATATAAACATATTGTATTTACAGAAGTATGCACAGATGTATATCCATTTGCACGACTTCACTCAGTCGAGGGCGGCAACAATGGATGGCAAAATAAAACAAAATTAAATTCAAAAGCAACCTACCTGTTTAATTTAGAATTTTTCCGCACTCAACGCATGAAAAGTAAATAATTGTCTCCTTCCAGAATTAGAAGGCATTAATGTCGTGATTCGTGAAACGAATGCTCTTTCACAAAATTAATGAGTGCTCTTTCACAACACAGGCTGTGCAATGTATCCTCGTCTTGTTCAATCAATTGATTCTTGTCGGGTTCAAGAAGATGTTACCAATAATGAAGTTCCATTCTCTGAATAAAGCCAGACGCTGAGGCATTTCACAAGTTGCTACAGGCACTAAAAGCCACTTTGAAATCGATACAAGTTTTACAGGAAGACGTTTCAGAATGGCGAGATCTTATTTCGGCCTACAGAGGAAGCTGACATCACGCGCTTTAAGACACAATTATCTAAAAAGCTCTCATCACATTGTGGTAACAAAAGCAATATCTTGAAGTGTGATGACAATTCCACGACGGCGGTCGCTCGAGCAAGCCTTGGGTATTTCTCTAGACACGGATGACTTACTAAATCGTCCAGAGAATGACTTAAAGAGGTGACAGAGTCTTGTGAACGGGAATGAAAGAATACTGACAGCGTTTAACACAAAAATTCCTACATCATAAATTTAGAAACTCGTTAACTCATAAAATGCGAATGTAAAATACTAACGCGAAGCTTAAGACCAAGTTTCTACTGAAAACCAGGCACGTTTATTAACTCAGAAAATATGAATGCGTAACATCAACGCTAAAGACCGACTTTCTACTGCCTGAAAACAACGCACGGTATTATAAATCACCACGGTATATTATATATCTCATAATGCTGCATCATTGGATGATATAGACAATTTCGTTGGTCACACAGGAGGGCGATATATTCATAATAGTACAATTCGGAGATATCCCGTGACTTCGTAGGGTATCAAATAACAAACAGATGACACAGGCACTAAGTCTTTTTTAATCATAGCCATGAGTAATGTTAAAACAAAGAAAATCATGATGATCCGTATTGTGGCCAAGAAAGAAGAAGTCAGTCAAACGCGATCATTAGGAAGTCGATCAAATCGGTTAACGTCTGAAAACGTCAAAACAAAGCCAGTTTTCTAAATAATTATCATCGTCCTGTATCTAACGAATGAGTTTGTTGTGATAGGTTAATTCGACAGACGTTTTTTTTTATATTAAAATCGCATCATTGTCATACGGTCAAAGACCTAGCGATGACATTTGATTACATAGTGAATTTGGACAGCTTGTTTACAGCGGAGGGAATGAATTGGTGTTGTTGTTGTTTAAAATAAAATTTAAGAAAAAAATGGACATGTTTTGTAACCTACGAGGACGAGACGCCCTCACTTAGTTTTAAAAAAAAATAGATTAAAAAAAATCATCAACAACTTATAATGCCTGGACATGGTGACATAGTGGTCATTCTTGTACATGAGATAGCCATTGTAAAGGGTCAATCAAAGAAACGCGTTTAACTCATGGGGGCGGTAGCTTAAGACTTGTAGCAAGTTTTAAGCTTTTTAACTCCCATTTATTTACGACAGTTCGTAAGCTACCGCGACGTTGTACTTACAGCTAAAAGTTTGAGTCCTAAGTAGAACCTTATCATTCTCTGGTAAGATTTTGCATTCGTAGGGTTCGAAAAGAAAGATATAATAATGTCGAACCAAGAGTTAGCATTTGTGATTTCTGAACTTGTCTAACCTACAGAAATAAATTGTTTATTGAATATAAAAGATATTGTGTGAATGAAATTGGTAAGATACAGGTAGACACATTCATTAACAGAAAGGGACGGAATAGCAAACAGTATAGTATGTGATCCTCAGGGGAACCTAGGGAACTTAAAATCTAGAGAGACAGAGACAGAGTAGAGATACATAGAGAGAGAGAGAAAGAGAGACAGGGGGAAAGAGTTATCCCTATAGAGAAGAATGTCTAACAGGAAGATAGACGGAAATACTGACAGACAATAATCTAGTCAGACAGACAGAGAGACAGAGGAAAATACCAAACAAGAAGATGGACGGAAAAATAAGACAGACAATGATGAAGTCAGTCACTAGAAGAGACCGAGATTAGATGAATAAAAATTGTCTGCATGAGATTATAACAAAAGACGCAGGGGTTGGCAGGTAGAAGAGAGTAGAGGCAATTCTTCAAACAACAATGTGATTCATTATTGTTTTGCACGAAGATGTTATTCTGCAATGCCTAACCACACGTACTAGGCATCTAGAGCTCTTCCTCTATGTAAAAATAAAAAGGGGCGGCGTCTAAGAAATCTAGAAACAAAAATCCATAAGAAATCACGTTCTCAGTGCAACTTTTCCGCTCACCTCATTCCTAATTAATTAGCTCAGTGCGAGAAAAACAATGGCTGTCTGTGTTATTTTGATTGCACCCGATGCCTCTAAAGATCTTCTTTAGACTGGCGAAGTGCAAACAAATATTTAACGGAATTGTTTTTAACAACACCTAGGGTCATAAGTACAACGTCACCGTAGCCTAAGACTCACCGTAAGCCTTCCTTTTCTTGTATTGTTACGTGCGACGAGTCTTACTCTACCGCGACGTTGTAATTACTGCCCCTAGAGTAGTATAAAACGGTGCTATCATTTAAACATGCGACTAAGGGTGGCTTTAAAAATTAAAGACTTACAATGGTTGGGGGTCTAAACCTATGGAACTGTTGTGCTTTCTTTTGGCAAGGCTAAAAGGTATTTTCCTTTGCTAGACCAGAACTGGTGTAAAATACACTTAAAGACAAATTTCAGGAGTGTTTTAACTTCTTACTTTTTAGTTTTATTATAGTTATATTTGCAAGAATCGAAAAGAAAAGAAAATTAAAAGCGGGAATACTGTTCGTATTCTTCCTAAGTGTTTTCTACTCAACAATAATTGTACTTTTCTACGACTTGATTTTGCACCCGTTGAAAAGTAAAGACGTAGGATGGTCAAGCTTGAATGAATTCAAAAACTGGGCAAATAAAGTATTTTTTTTAAGTATTTCTGAGACTAGTATTAAAAACAATAACGCATTAGTTCTTTTCTTGTTCTTACACGACCCGCAATTAAAACTACGTATAGGTTTTTTTCTTTTTCCTTACTTGACCTGAACAACTCAAAAATTTAAATCATCATAAATAGGACATTTCAGGGCCTACAAACTGTAAGAAATAGTAAAGTCAGATCGTCATAAAATTAATAAATGTAGAAAGGATGGTCTCGTGAGAAGGCCCTACATCCCAAGTTCTCCTATGTTCCATACATCAAATTGGCGAGGTGTGTGTTTAACCCAAAGCACCTGGTATTTACGTTACAGGCTTACAACCTGAAACTTGTTTGTCACTCTGACAAACACAGAACAACTTATGAGGTTTGTAGCTACGGTGGCCACTCAATCTAGGCTATGTTGATATTTAAAACATACTTCATTAATTATTTTTCTTACAATACTCTTATGAATTTTCAAAACTTGAATAAAAATTCAAATTTATCCGGACAAAATCGCGCCACACGCTTCCATTAACCTTAACTACATTTACGCCAAAGGGATACATTAAAAATATCTAGAGAAAGCGAAAAGGGAGAAATGAATACGAGAAAACTAAGGAGAATGCGTCGGTCGGGGAGGTGAAAAAGTGAGGGACATACGACTAGAGAGAAAATTATACGGCATTATAAAGGTGTGAAAAGAAGAGAGAGAGAGAGAGAGAGAGAGAGAGAGAGAGAGAGAGAGAGGGCGAGAGAGAGAGAGAGCGAGAGAGAGAAAGAAAAGGAGAGAGAGACTGAGAGTGACAAAGACAGAGAGCGAGACAGAGAGGCAAAGAAAGAGAAAGAGAGAGGGAAAAGGAGACAGCTTGACAAATAGAGAAATAGAGAGGAGAGCTACAGACAAGAGAGGCAGAGAGACTGTGAGATAAGGATGGAGATGAGAGTGAGGTGCAGATAGACCGTGTTTTCTTAATGTCAGGTTGTTCAAATTCCTAAAATAAATTCACGTGGAGTTTGTTTATTCCATTTGAATATTATCATAATGATATTTTGGTTGTAATAAACATTTTCTTTAAATACTGCTATAAAGCACAAAGTTTAGTTACGCTCTCTCTCTCTCTCTCTCTCTCTCTCTCTCTCTCTCTCTCTCTCTCTTTCTTTCTCTCTCTATCTATTTCTCTATCTATCCATCCATCCATCTTTCTGTTTATATATCCGTCTATATGTTTGTCTATCTGTCTAATTGTCTGTCTATCTGTCTGTCTGTCTGTTTGTCTGTCTGTCTGTCTGTCTGTCCGCCTGTCTGTGTGCCTGTCTCTATGTCTCTCTCTTATTTTTTTCTCTCTCTGACAACTTCCAAACTGGCTGCTTTCTTTCATTATACCAGTCTCTACATCTAACTATGTTGGTCTGGTCTTAACTTTACTCATATAATAAGCTCGTCCATTCTTTTAGGAAAAATATAGTTGAACAATGTGGACATGTATAGCAGTATCCACAACCTCTTAACAAATTTCAGTCAACTATTCCTCTTACTTATACTATGTGAAAGATAATATCTTTAAAACTCTTTTTGAGTTCAGTTGAGTTGAGTTGAGTTGGTTTAACGTTCAACATCAGCACTTTAAAGGCTACATTGTGGACGGACTCCAAGACTGACGTCTGACAATTTTATGTGCTGCAGCACACGAGACAGGGCGGGGATACCATGACTTCTGTCTCAGCCGGTCACATTAAACTGACATGAACCGAACCAGCAGGGGGCGCAATCACGACCAGGGCTCGAACTCGGGCCTTTAGCGTCGGAAACCGTTGTTCTACCCCAGTGCCACCGTGCCCCCCCCTCCCCCCATACTATGGCATAAAACTCCTGCATAACGTGCATTGACCTTTGCCTGGCCTGCTTAGAACCAAGCCCAGAGCCTGCGATCCACAAGATAAAGAGAATGTCATAAATCTCCTGCATGATAGATGAAAAATAGAATTGTCTATTCACAAGTTCCGCTGTTTATTGCCTTCCTCATTAGCAGCATCCTATTTGGATTGAGACTCCAATATACAAAGGATGTAGAATAAATATATTCACTCCAATGTATTTTCTGGATTTCTTTTTATTACTGCAATTCTAGAAAATATTCCTTTCGATTTTTTTTTCATGATTTCAATACAATCATGTATCTGGTTAACAAAAATTATAATAATCGATTATGACCATTCTAGCTTTGTAAAGGTAAATTTCACTGGAGTAATCACAAATGTTTACTTAAAATCAACCATAGGCCTATGTTTATCTTTTTTTAAAGAAACAATGCGATGATTCACTTATTATGCTTGTGCAGGAAATACTTGATACACCTATTTCAAGAGGGGAAGAGAGTAAGACTGTGGGAACATAACGACCTGGGAGTGGAAGGCAGGATGGGATGGAAACAAAGGCTGCCATAATCCAGGTGTGTTGTATTTACGAGTGCAATCGGTGCAAGAATACAATTATTGTATAAGTATTTTGTTACGATAAGACGTTGTGAAATAGGAAAATCTCTCTCTCTCTCTCTC
>RQTK01000374.1:430860-446039 GCA_003991915.1 Elysia chlorotica | reverse complement strand
TCTCTCTCTCTCTCTCTCTCTCTCACTCTCTCTCTCTCTCTCTCTCTCTCTCTCTCTCTTTCTTTTTTTTCCCCTCATACACCACAACAGTGTAAAAATGGCGGATTTTGTTAGAACCCTCTGTCAGGCAAAAAAACATAAGCTTTAAAAAAAAATATACATTTTTTTCTCAGACAAGACAGGGTCAACAAAGTGTAGCCGTCCATTCTAAACACTCTACCCTCCAATCTCTCTTGAAGATAACTCTGCGCGTATGTTCGGCCATTGTTTCTCCGCGAGTAACTCCCCCTTGTTTTCGCGCCTCTCAAATTACGCGTCTTTTCCTTGGCTCTCGACTCCGCCCATGCTGTGGTCCATTGTGTAGCATTTCAGCCCCGCACTTGTGACGGTTTAAGGCCGATTGTTCGAGTACCTCTTGCCCGACGTTGATAATCTTTGAATTGTGATTGTTTCTGCTCGCGCTACAGTGTGTTTCTTGTCTTGATTTTTTGTTTGTACGTGGGAGAGTCGAGAGAAAGAAGAGGCAAGAATTGTTGTTTATATTAATATAAAATACATTGATAATACTTCCTGTAGCTTGGAACAAAAATGATTGTTATAGAATTGTGGCGTTCCTCTCTCTCTCCCTCTCTCTCTCTCTCTCTCTCTCTCTCTCTCTCTCTCTCTCTCTCTCAAGTAGTCTTAACAGAGACCTTGTGATCACTAGATCTATAGCGAAAACCAAGACGATAGCAGAGGGATCTGCACCAGCGTCCAATCAAAGCTCTATCCTAGACATACCGAGCCAATGGGCAGTCAGAAAACCCCATGCCTAGGAGTCACGATTATGTCATCAGTAGTAATCTTGTGAATCGCAAAACCTCTTGTTATTACTATAGGGCTGTAAATCAGCCTCTTCCTCAGAGTGCTATTAATAGACATCTATTGCCTCTTCCTCTAAGGTCTATTCTGAACTTCACAGTTTACAATAACAGGAAGCGCTAAACGCAAAGTAAAAATTCATGAACAAAAGTTACGCCCGTTGTTTAATCAAGAAAAACAAGTATTACAATGGGACTTAAATTTTGTCTAAGCAAATGTGTGTACACCATGATGTCTTTTAATTAAATTTATATTCTTTATTTGTTTGATGGCTTCACAAGTACAGACTTAGCACAACAAAAACCAACAGAACTAGAGGAACCGGCACCAACAAAAACCATCACAATTAAATTAGTTCAGCAAAGCCAATCGTAAAAAAAAGAAATAAAAAATATTGAAATGTTTATTTCTTTAACATAAAAAGATCAACAGAACTGTTAAATCACTAGCAATAAAATAAGTGTTTATGACAAACAAAATCCTGTTGACGATTCAGTTAAAGATGTCTCAAAACTTAACCATTATCATCACACGTCTTGTTAAGATGACGAGGTTGTTCAAGGGTAGAACACAGGGCTTCTATTTGGAAGGTTAAAGGCTAAATCTCTGATCAAGATGATTTGGTTCGATTGGTGTACAGGTCGTGGACCGTAAGCACAATAATGGCAGTAGCTTGGTACTCGTCATAAGCCCATCTTGTTCGTATATTCTTACGACGAGTTTTGAGCTACCTCGACGTTGTACTTACGGCGCGAGATCACGCGGGGGGGCGCAGTGGTCCAGTGGTAGAACATCGGCTTCCGGCGCAAATCGTCCCGAGTTCGAATCCTGGCTGTTGCGTTCCCTACTGGTTGGGTCGGTGTCGGTATAATGTGATCGGCTGAGACAGGAGTCATGGTATCCCCGCCCTGTCTCGTGTGAGGCAGCACATACAATTGTCAGACGTCCGTTTTGGGGCCCGTCCACAATATAACCTATATAGTGCTGCTGTTGGACGTTAAACCAACCCAACCACCCAACCAACCGAGATCACGCGCGTACTAAGCTAACGATTCAGTGGGGTAGGTTCAAGTAGATTTCGATTAGAAATCTTTTGTGGACGGGCCCAAGACTAACGTCTGACAATTTTATGTGCTGCCACACACGAGACAGGGCGGGGATACCATGACTCCTGTCTCAGCCGGTCACATTATACTGACACCGACCCAACCAGTAGGGAGCGCAATCGCCAGGGCTCGAACCTGGACCTTTTACGTCGGAAGCCGATGTTCTACCCCAGGACCACCGCGCCCCCTTTACTTGATGAATTAAGTTAAACCTAAGTCAGAGCTGAGGTCTTCCACCTACGTTCCACAACTCTTGGTTAACTAAGATTCCTAATTATAGGAGACAGAAGATGGTTAAACGAATGAGAGTGTCAATGTTTGTAACCACTGTGACGAAACATTATTGTAATTACACGCCCAAAATAAAAAAAAAAATGATGAAAAATCTCTTCCCACATTCTTTATACTTAAACAGCTGAGTCCAACTAAAGTTTCGTAATGCCTAATCAAACAATCATTATTGGAACAACAAACATTAATTATCAATTTCTCGTCCATTACTGCCACACTTGGTCTGGAGAGATGCTCTGTTTTTGGCAGGTTTTGTCTCTGTCTCAGTGTGTCGTTATGTAAAGAGGAGTCACTCTGCGGGAGAGTTTTGTCCGGAGAGTTTTGTCGGGAGAGTTGTTGGACTTCCGATGGATCGGGAAGGTTGTAGGGGCCGTGTCGGTGACGTGTCAGACTGTCATCCCAGTGTGTGTCTGTGTGACTCCTTGAAGCACCTGAGGGGGTTTAACTCTCGCCGGATCTCGCAGGATCTTCTCCTCACACACCTTTTTGTTTTTGTTTGGGCGGTATGGTGGGGGGGGGGTTGAGCATTAACGACGTTTAATTAAGAGAGAGAGAAAGAGAGAGAGAAAGAAAGAGAGAGAGAGAGAGAGAGAGAGAGAGAGAGAGAGAGACGAACAGACAAAGAGACAGACCGATCGACAGCAAACAAATACAGAGAGAGATAGACAGAAACAGAGACATAGAGAGAGAGTAAAAAAAGAGAGATCCGCTCTCTTCACAAGTACTATAATAATATGAGATGAAGAATTTCGTCAGAGATCACTGGAAGACAGGGGCACATAATAATGTGTCATACACCTTTACAAAAATCTCAGTCTTTTTAAGGAAGCAGCTAGCCCCTTGTTAACCAATGTACACCATCAATAATTGGACTTTTCTCTATACATAGGAGCCTTTAAACTATGAGCAAGGAAAATTAGCCCCACTTTTTACTGCCCTTACAGCTTTACTATTTTTTCGCCTTGCCTCCAGCACTAAAAACAAAAAAGCTTAAAAAAAAAGACTGGTCGTTGTTTGAAGTCATTGCTGCTGGTATATGCTTTTTGCTTAGTTTTCAACGTCAGAACTATGTATGCTATATTTTGGACAAGTCCCAAGATTAAAGTCTGACAGTTTAATGTAAATTAAGTTTTGTCGAAGACATTTTTATAAATAGAATATATCAACGAAATCTAAATTTAACCTTAAAAATTGTAAGATGAAAGCATAGGTTTGTTATGTATAAGATTTAAGCTTAGTAAATTTATATCTGATTAAAAAAAATATGTGTATAAAGTGTATATTGGAGTAGTTATAAATAAAATAAAAATTATTTAATTGAAAACTAAAATTAATTGCGTTCTATGTATTTAAGTAGGTGTTTAAAAAAAGATGATACTTAAGTTTTTGTTTAAAAGTTTGTTCATCTTCAAGATTACGTATATGGGTTGGTAAATTATTCCAAATGTTTGGACCTATGCAAGAAAATGAACGTTCCCCAAACATTTTATATTTCTTACGGGGGACAACAAGAACTTTGGTGTCTGCTGAGGATCTAAGTGATCTATTTGGCACATAAACAGTGAGTGATTCACTGAGGTACTCAGGGCCTGTGCCATTTAAACATTTAAAACAAGTAAGGGCTATTTTGTACTTAATGCGCTCTTTAATGGGAAGCCAATGCAACTCATATAAAATAGGTTTGGCGTGGTCTCGTTTTTTACGCCGATAGATTACCCTAGCAGCGTTATTTTGGGCAATCTGTAATTTATGTAAAGTTTTATCAGGAAGGCCTGCTAGTAAGCTGTTACAATAGTCGAGTTTTGATAACACTAAAGATGTCATTAATGTTTTTGTAACGCTCGTTGTTAAAACAGATCGTACAGAAGAAATGTTGCGTATTTGAAAATAAATACTTTTGCAAAGATTATTTACTTGTGGAACCATTGACATTTCGCTGTCTAATTTAACACCAAGGTTCTTTACTACGTTACAAGAAGTGATGAGGGTACCATTAATATTAACAACTGCGTTTCCGAGTTTTGACAAAATAGAGCCCCGACCAAAAATTATGATTTCCGTTTTCTCGTCGTTTATTTTTAGCATATTTGAGTTCATCCACTGTTTTACCTCCTTAATACAATTTTGGATGTTATTCATTGCTGTTTGTAAGTTGTTATAGCAGCAACCAATATAGATCTGCGTATCGTCCGCATACATGTGATAAAACATATTAAATTTGTTTAAAATAACTGACAATGGTTGGATGTAAAGAGTAAAAATAATTGGACCAAGCACAGACCCCTGAGGTACCCCGTACTTTAAATGTCTCCATTCAGACCGTTCTGATCCTATTTTCACAGCCTGAAATCGATTGCTAAAATATGATTTGAACCATTTCAGTGCTGTTCCAGCCGATATAGCTTTACCACTATATCCATATTCACACTGTGGCGCCGTGAGTTCTAGCGCTACTGGACTCTTGTGAACATTCCTAGAGCCTGTACAAAGGCCACAAGCCTAGGTCGGCTCGTTACGGATCGGCTGAGATCAATGAACGATAACGAACCTGTGCGAGTTATCAAATAATTATGATCTGCAATCCATGTGGTTTGTCATCCTCGTGGCAAAGAGAGGGGCAAGGAGAAAAACAGAGTCGGGGTGAAATGGCGCAGGTGGAAGTACGGTGGTTTCATAATCGGAAGGCCACTGGTTCAAAACCCATGATAAGTCAAAATGTTATTTTTCCCTTTGCCACCCTCTACTGGTTAGGTCAGTGTCCGTGTAATGTGAGCAGCTGAGCTATTCAAACCGTTATTAACTGCACTGAATTGTATGGGACCACGTCTTCTATTGTCAAGAGTGCTGTATATATACCACATCTCTTTATTCATTATAATGATTGCCTAAACTACGTTCATAAGAAGGACACAAAATATACTAAAGATGCTGCACTTTTCTAACTATAAAGAAATGAGTGAGCATACCATTTTTCCCATTTCTTAAGTCGCCACGATATCTTAAAGAACCCTGAACCAGATGAGCAATTTCTTGATATTAGAGCTGCATACCTTACGCTGGAATTGAATAGCGTTCACCAATTCAGCTACAATAGTTACAAACTGAGATTTAAACCACTACACAATCCTTCTCCTCAAATCAGAGCGCTAACGGGCTGAGCAATGTGGCGCTCCTCCGAGTTGAGGCCGTTGTGACGTTAATTAAGGTTGGTTGGTTGGTTGGGTTGGTTTAACGTCCAACGGCAGCACTATATAGGCTATATTGTGGACGGGCCCCAAGACGGACGTCTGACAATTATGTGCTGCCACACACGAGACAGGGCGGGGATACCATGACTCCTGTCTCAGCCGGTCACATTATACTGACACAGACCCAACCAGTAGGAAACGCAACAGCCAGGATGTTAATTAGGGTAATTATGTGACAAGTAGCCCTGACTTTCGATGTCCGTCGCGCTGACCCTTGATCATCGGCGGATCCATGAGGCGGGATTACATTGACTGACCACTGGAGGTTTCAGGCTGGTCACGCCTTTCTACATCATAGGAGGGGGTTGGCGCATGTGGTAGAGTGTTTGCCTCCAGGACAGGAGGTCCGCGGTTCGAGTCCCACGATCAGCATATTAACTTGCCCAATTTCGTCACTTGTAACTGGTTGGGTCGGTGTCAGCAAAATGTGACCAGCTTAGATAGGAATCGTGGCATCCTGCCTTATCTCGTATGTGGCTTCACATAAAATTGTCAGACGTCAGTCTTGGGGTCCGTCTACAATATAGCCATAAAGTGCTGACGTTGGACGTTAAGTCAACTCAACAACAACCTCGCTTTCTCTCGCGCTTTTCAAAAAAAATTCGGAGCCCTGTATTGATTTCTCTCGTAGTCGTAGTCATATTTCGCATTATTCATCAATTTAGTTTTCCTCTCAGTTTAAAGTACATGTATTTTAATATTGCTTGTTTTTTTAGGCTTGTTTTTCTATGTTAACATACAGATTTTACGTCCTTGCGCTTTCTGTAACTCAACTTAAAATATGACCAACCACACTAAGAAACAATTCCTTATTTTTATTTTAAAAAGTAATAACATAAAAAACGAAAAACCAACGATTTACACCGAATAACTTATTTAGTAAAAAAAAAAAAACACTATTCACAGAATGTTAAACGGAAATGAAGGCAGTAGTTAAGTATTGCAACTGAGAACCCTTAGAAACTTTACTGAGTTGGAAATTAAATCGATGTTTATGTAATTTTGTAATATTTTGTGAGAAGACCTATTCGAAATGAGTAGGCCAATTAAGATCCAAATCTAAAACCTTTTGTCCTTCAATCTTGAGCACTACCCTTTGAGGTATATGGTAAAGCGTCTTACAATAAAGAATAAACGAAGTTTTATTTGTATAATTTGTAAGAGCTTTTATTTTTATTGCTTGCCAAAATCATGTCCTTTAACGGTTCTTTTTAGATTCTACTTTCCTTTTATTTTACAAAAGTAACAAAAGAAACTAAATTACGAAATGAAAAACTAAAAAATATACAACATGATAAGACGTAATAAGAAAGAAATTGCTACAATGGCGTCCTTTTATTTTCTTGAAATGCTAAGACTCTATAAAAAGTTAATCAGGTCAAGGTTATATGATTTCGTCCCTAACTGGTTGGTTGGATCGGTGCCAGCTGAAATAGGAGTCCAGGTCTCCCCGCCCTGTCTTGGATGTGATTATATATAAAATTGTGCCTAGTTAGTCTTGGGCCTGTACACAATACATGTATAACCCATATATAGTGCTGACGATGTACGTTAATAATAATAATACATGGCTTTTATTTAGCGCAACACCCAAGACAATGCCTGGCCCAGTGCGCTTTACAAAGTGTTTAAAATGACAATGAACGTACATTTAATATATAAATATCATTATCGTAGTGATTAAAAATACAGATAATAAAGAACTTTCATTTTATATATAAATATCATTATCGTAGTGATTAAAAATACAGATAATAAAGAACTAACTCAACTCACTCACCCCGGTCAAGGCTATTTAAGTCATTAAAAAAAAGAAAAAGAAAGTACCAGTAAGAGCTGTACACAACCTAACACGCCTTTTGCATGAAGCTTCTACACTTACTCGCTCTCTCCATTAGGTATCTGGTTGCCTTTCTGCTTGCTAAGGTCTCTTTTAAATAATACATTGTATTTCTAGGCAAAGTTAAGTTTTGGTTTACAGTGACCACCTATTGTATATTTAGGGCTGTAAGTACAAGTTCGCGCTAGCTTACAGATCGATTTGAGCCTTGCTATTCGCATATCCTAATTTTTAAGACCTGTCGCAAGCTTACTACAACGTTGCACTTACGACTCACAGTACATACGGCACTGTATTGTGTAGCAACTGCAGTCTTGTTTAATTTTAAATTTTCGTTTTAGACTGTAGCCCTAAGGCAGATCACCGGCTTCCGACGCAGGAGGTCCGTGGTTCGAGCCTTGGCGATGTCGACCCGACTGGTTGGGTCGGTGTCAGTTTAATGTGACCAGCTGAGACAGGAGTCATGGTATCCCGTCCTATCTCGTGTGTGGCACCACATAAAATTGTCATAGGTCAGTTTTGGGACCTGTCCACAATATTAGCCTGTATAGTGCTGATGTTGGCCATTAAACCAACTCGATTACAACTCGTCTTACACAGCTAAAAGAAAGTGATGCTCATACAATGTACTTGTTGAAAAAATATACAATGTACATTTTTTTCTTGTAATGGAAGCTTACGAAATGACGACTATGATAACATAGTACAGATAGTAAATTTAATTCTGAACACACACACACACACATTCTGTACATCTGATGTACATTTAGGCCTGTAAGTACAAGGTCGCGCTAGCTTACAGCTCGATTTAAGCCTTGTTATTCGCATATCCTAATTTTAAGACCTGTCGCAAGCTTACTACAACGTTGCACTTACGACTCATAGTACATACGGTACTGTATTGTGTTGTAACTTCACTCTTGTTTAATTTTAAATTTTCGTTTTAGACTGTAGCCCTGGGGTAGATCACCGACTTCCGACGCAGGGCAGGATGGAGCGAGAGAGTATGGTTTTAAGAAGTATAGTAGGTGGGTGGGTTTAAGGTTCATTTGTTATGTTAGAAGCCATGTAGGTTTAGACCATTTTCAATAGTACCGAATCCGGAGTCACGAGATACACGCAACGACCAGGATAAGACTAAGAGGCAAGTTCATTCTACTGTTAGCCATCCACTCCTCACTAGGGGCTGCAAGTACAACGTCGACGTAGCTTACGACTCGTGACAATATAAGATAAAGAATGTTTACGACGAGTCGTAGGCTACCGCGACGTTATACTTACGGCCTTAGATTTCAGTTAGGTTCCATAAGCAGAACAGTTGCAAACAATTAAACTAATTTATGCTGCCAATTTGTTCTCCAGTCTTGAAAAAAGAATAAAGACATTATTTTGGTTTTTTTAGGATACCAAGAACAACGCTAGGTTACCCCCCCCCCCCCCTCCCCTTTTTCTCCCATCTTTTTTCAACCCTTTTATCGAATGTTTTCTACTTTTATTTCTGCAGCGCCTATGCGGTAAAGTACAAACAAAATAGTTTAAGGTAAAGAATACATTACGAATTGTCATGCCCTTGGTCCTTCAAGTACATGCATACCTACAAATGGTTTTAAACGCTGAAAATACCAGTCAAGGCAGGGCTTATTATAGTACATGTAACAACAAAGTTATTATGAAATTGATTTATTGCGTTTTGTTCTCTTTTCATTGGGTTTGTTGAAAGATGAAAAAAAAACATCTTAATTTCTGAATTGAGACCCGAACCTTTAGATGTAATACAAAAACCTCCTTTGCAAAAAAAAAAAATGACGTTTATTTTATGTACTTTCTAAGCGCTTTCACGACCTCGGATCTTTGTCTTTCTTCGACTGCACCATCTTTGTTTTTGTCTCTCCACTTCTCCGAGAAATCTGCCCACCTCTAAAAACATGTGTTCTAGTCAAGGCTGCTCAAATCACTGACATTCTCGGGAATGCTGGGATCGAAATCCGACGCCTGATCGGAAAACCCCGATAATTAACGGTTTTCTTGGATGGCGGCTTCCGGTTACTTCATAGTTACAAGCTTCTCGGGTTTCTTAACCCCTTTGGTGCGAGGGGGTATTATTTCTCCACAGCTTAATTATACATTGTGGTGATAATACAGTTTATTTTTAGAGAGCCATGTCCAATAAATTCAGCTCATGGCGTTGTTGCTTATTAAAGTCTCATTCAAAATAGAATATGACATAAAATTTAAACAATACAATCATGTACTTGTATTATAACACAACAACAATAATTCAAGGAAATGATTTACAAGCAAAATTAAGCTAGGCTTGCGTTGGAAAATACCAAAAAGGAGTTTAAAAAAAAAGTATTAGCTATGATTCAAAGGGTTAATATCGCTGAGGTCTAGTTTTTTATAATGGTTAGCAGAGAAAGAGTCATTACTCGGTAAGAAAAAAATGTAATTAGGATCCAAACGACAAGTGCGTTCTACAGTATGATTTTCCAACTCTCATTATATGTTTTTCCTGTTCAGGTTAACTGGGTGTCGTTGTTTTTTTTTTTAATTTAATGCTGTTTATCCCTTGGCTTATTTATTTATACGATCATACTGAATAACCGCTGGAATGGTGTGGATGGTAGAGCCCAAAGCATCTAATACTAAGGACTGCGTGTTCTAATCTCAGTCACACTGTAATGGCTTCTACGGATTGGAACAGTAAGTGGTTATGCGCTCAAGTGTTAGATAATTTTATTTGTCCATGAACCCATGAGCCAACCCACATAATTACATTTCTTTTACTTTATTTATTTTCCAAAACAACCAAAAAAGCAACAAAATAAATGCTACATCGTTAAACTCAAGGTATTCATTGAAATACACAAAATGATTATACTCAAGGTGCACTTGTCATCAAGACAGTCGTGAGAGAGATGGGTGGATATGGGAGTGTTTTTTTTAAGCTATAATTTCTAATGTTCTGTCCGGTACGTTGTACTTGGTTTAGTTTTGTTTTCATTGTTTGCTTTTTCACTTATGATTACTGTCCTCTTTGTTTTTATTTTGTTTATTTGGAGAATTTTCGCAGTGTTGTTGTGGTGGTGGGGGTAACATAAGTTGCATTGATTAATTTTACTGTGACTTGTGATACTACACGTAGTATAATCACACATATATAAATATGCAGGTGAATACACTTAACATTTTCAAATCTCCAATGCCTATATCAACGTCAAGATATTACCTTCATCTCTTTTTGTAATGTAAATACACATGTATTCGAACTACTTGAGCCATAAGTACAACTCCGGAGTAGCCTACAGCTCGTCGTAAAGACCTCTTATTCGCATATATGAAGACGAGTTCTAAGGTTACGGAGACGTTATACTTACTTCGTCTGTGGGGCTAAAAAAAAGTCACCACTATCTAATCATTGTGTAGAACTATGAAAACAAACTAATTCTGTTTAAATCCAGATATACCTGTATCACGTCCAACCACCACGGCAAGATCTAGGTATCAAGGACGAACTGGTACAAGTGATAGAGCGTTGGTCTCCTAATCGCGCTGTCCCCAGTTCGAAACCCACGATCGGTCAAAAGTGTATTTTTTGTCCGATATCGTTCCCTACTGGTTGAGTTGGTGTCTGTATAATCTGACAGGATAAGATAAGAATCGTGGTATGCCCACACTGTGTCTATGTGGCAGCTCGTAAAATTGTCTGACGTTAGTCTTGGGGTCTGATCACAATATAGTATATAAAGTGCTGAGGCTGGACGCCAAACAAACAAACATCGATTGAAGGGACGCTCTGAGACTGCCAACCATAACTATTACAAAAAACGAACTCTGCCTTAGAATACTCGAAAAAATGCGCGATGACTAGGAAATCGGCTGTTATCGGCTTGAAGAAATTACATGCACTATAAATTAGCCTTTTCCCTTCAACCAGCACACGTACACATTGAAACGCTCATGTACTAGCACCTTTTTGTATTGATCTACATACCTTCTGATTTCAAATAACAAAATAATTTTAAAGCTTTTCAAACTTTGGAAATTCTCTAAAATAATGCGCTCACAAGGGATAGGGGGCGAGTAGTAGTAATGAATAATTATATAAGCTAAGATTCCATACCTTTCTCCGGGTTACTTAATATAAATTAATAGGCCTAGAAATTTAGAGGCATGTGCTTTGTGTGTATAGGAGCTGAGCGCGTTAGAGTGAAAGAACATTGATCGATGTTTTTTGTAGAGAGAGGAGTATCTATTCTTCTGATCGTGTTGTAATATCTTGCCACGATGGGCGTTGTTATGTTGCTGTTATTGAGTTCCATTATAGATCTAGATAATTGTCAAGCCCTGATTTAGATCTAGACACTCTTGAGTTGTATTCTTAACCTTCAGACAGGGCGTTTATCGATGAATTTAAATTTATTTTAGTGCGTCTCTACAAAGAATTTCTAGTAATGCTTACATTGGTAATGTTGATAAGATAGTGTGCCCGAGTGACTTATAACTATTCAACAATTGATCTTCAGTAGGGACCAACTTCATAGGATCAACGTCACACTAAAGACACTAAATGACCCTACAAGACATGCATGATTTATTTATTTATTGTTCATTTATTTCTTGTTTATTTATCACAAACTGGTCGATGCTAATAATAGTCTATACAGTTATTAATTATTGTGGTCGCATGCTGTATATCACTAGCTTGTCCTCACTGGTTGGATTTTCAGTATTATTATACATTACATGTATTGAATTTTCGTTTGTATATTGAGTGCCTACAATAAAAAAAAGTCCGTAAACGTGAAGAACACTTATAGGTCTTTATTTCACGATTTTACTGCGGTACTTTTCTGGTCCTTTTGACTACCTCTTCGAGTTTTCTCGGGTTTTCGCGGGTTTTTGCGGGTCTTTTCGGATCTTCTTGATATAACTGAGCGCCCCTGTGACAAAACAAGGGGGTATTTTACAGTGCGTGCTCTTGATGTTAAGATAACGTATTAAACTGTTATGCTTTAATAGGATGGAGTTGTGGCCATCCTAGGTATAATATATAAAGGCCTTAATTGAACTGGTAATTATTGTTAGATAACGTTAATCAATTTTATAAATTACTGCATGTATTTTATTTTCCATTTTGTAATAATAACTCTAACAAATTATGTAATAAATAGTTTTTCTCACATTTTGTCTAGGAGTACCCTTTTTTTTTATATTTGTTTTTATGGTTTGGTTTGGTGTTTTTTTTTAAATAAAAATCAATTCAATTCAATGGATCAATGCGCAGCCACTACCCTGTAATTTTTCCATAATTACCATGAAATGCCTATCGACTATTGCCTCACAAGAAATGGTGGATTATAATGAACTAACAATTTTTACATGAAAAGAATTAAATTAAAATGAAATATAATTCTCATATCCAATAATTCCCACTACCGAATTAGGCATTTACAAAGTTGTTTGATTTTCAGAATGTTTTTAGCTCTGAAAGGGCGAATGCCCCTTGGTACTGTTTTTTTTCCTTCCTCTAGATGAATCAAGGTCGTGATTTGTCCCCGTACATGTATTTGTGTATAGACCGCCTGCGGTCAAATGACGCTACTTAATCACACACATCACCGCGACCTCAGAGCCCGCGATCGAAAACGTCTCAAACGAAAATTTGAAAATTTGAGAACAAAGCATATCAAATCGAAACAAAACAAACAGAACGGAGCTATCGGCGAGCGATACAGATCAAAGAGATGAGCTCGCGCTACACGTGCAGGCCCAGTGCCTGCGGGCTTTTCCGATCCTTGATACGTGAGCGCGGAGACGGTGCGGGAAAATCCTGTAATTGTTGAGTGCATGGAACCCGCCTCCGAGAAAAATACAAGGAGAAAAAATAACAAACTAAAAACTGATCGTAATAGCGGCATCTTGGGTCATCTTACGTGCAGGAAGAGGGGCATGCCTTTTGTTGAGTTCACACAATGCTATTAGCAACCCTGGACTTTGATTCCAGACTGACTTAACAAAATAGTCTGTGAACATCGTAGAAAAGAGAGGGAGGGGAAATGTATTGTCTATGCTTCGATTGTAACAGGATGAAAATGCTCAAGGATGAAAGAGATGTTAACAAGCCAGTTAGGATCGAACTAATTCATCGGTGAAGAAGAGATGATTTCAAATTATTTATAATTGCGTGTAAAATTAGTTAAAGGTTACTCATTGTATCATTGTATAACCGCTTGTGTATGTCTTTTGATTTTTTTTTGTTTTAGGAAATTGGGGGGAGGGGGGTGAGAAGGGGCGGTGCGAACTGTATCAATGTGAGAGACAGAAAAAAGAGAGAGGGGGAGGGGGGGGGGGGGAGAGAAAGAGAACCGGAGGGGATAAAAGGCAGACGAAGAGGATAGATAGAAAAAACAAGTATTGTGTAAGTGGGTTTTGAAAAGAAAGAAAACATAGTGTGCAATTATCGTAATTTTATGTTACTTTATGTCATACCTTAGCTATACGAAAGGAATGGAAAAAAAACAAGAAAAAAATATAGGGAAGGCCCAAAAGAAAGAAACTGAAAAATTAGCAGTCAGGGTATAGAAATGAAGTAGATTTAATGAGAGAAAATTACTCAATTGAATTTATGTTGGATTTTTTCTTTAATATTTACACATGACAAACAATTCCATTATCGATTTGATTTTCAGATAAGATGGTTTCGTGCGCAACCTTTTAGACAGTAATTAAATTTACCGGAGAAAAAAAAACTGAGTAAAGATATAACGAAAACTAGAAGAGACCAAAAATTATTTAATAAACTGAAATAGATGTAAAAGATAGGGGAAAAAAGGGATAAGAAGTTAGAGATCTCTTGAGCTATAGAGCCAGAGGACGGGAGAATGCGTTCTTGTAAAAGTCTTCTCTCTTTCTCACTCTCCCCCCCTTTCTCTCTCTCTCTCTCTCTCTCTCTCTCTCTCTCTCCCCTCTCTCTCTCTCTCTCTCTCTCTCTCTCTCTCTCTCTCTCTCTCTCCCTCCCCTCTCTCTCTCTCTCTCTCTCTCTCTCTCTCTCTCTCTCTCTCTCTCTCTCTCTCAAGAGAAACATGGTGATTGTAGATACAATAATCTTAATTGACTTAAAAAATCAAACACATTGTTCTTTTGTTTATTAGTAAACCAGTAAAGCAACACTAACAGAGAAGAAGCAAGATTTGTTTTACGTTTCTACACATTAATTTTGAAGCGCTGTTTTGGGCAATATTATGTTTATTTTTTAGCATTGTTTTCGAAGCATCAAAAAGAAATTAATAAAAGGAGGATTGTAATAGTCTGGTTTTCACAACACTGGTTTACTGACAAACAAAGCACCGAGTGAGTGCAGTTGACAAGAGATGTCTAAATTTGTTGGTGAAATGTAAAAAATTCTCAAAGTACATTTTCTTTGTTATTTGATTTATCGAAGAAGACATGGTGAGTAAAGAACCAAAGTTTCTGAAATCTTAAGTTTCTAGGTTTAACTGATTTTTTAATGGAAATTTTATATAATTATTATCTTGAATGTGTATAGCGCGCGCAGCAAAATGGTTTTATTTAAGTCTTTATTCAGGGTAAAGTTATTTTTAGACAGACTTGGTCTAAAATAAGAAACCCAACTTTTTTCCAAGGCTCCCTAAAATAAATGGGAGGTTACCAAAATAAACAAAAATCCTACTGTAAGAGTGAAATTGAGCTAAAATATTTTTTTTATTTTTTTATGTCTTTGCATAATTATCTCTCGTTCTCTCTCTCTCTCTCTTTCTCTCTGTCTCTCTCTCTCTGTCTCTCACTCTCTCTCTCTCTCTCTCTCTCATA
>RQTK01000374.1:365469-427969 GCA_003991915.1 Elysia chlorotica | reverse complement strand
ACAAGGATGCTCGAGTGGTAGCAACATTTCATCGACTAATGCGTCCATAATAGCGGACAGGCGTTGCTGTTTATACTGTTATACTAAGCGTGTGTGTGGGAGGATTGGGTGGGCTGGAGGGGTGGCGCAAGTGGTAGGGCACTGAGCTTGCGATTGGGAGGCAACTGGTTCGATCCCACAATCGGGCAAAATTTATTTGGCGGATTTTGATCCATACTGCTTCAATCGGTGCCAGTATAGTGTGACTAGCTGAGACAGGACTAATGTTTTTCTTGTCTCCCCGTGCTGTCTATTCAATGTTAGTGTGTGATCCCGTTATGTAGAAGATCCTTCTTCGAAATCTAGAAAAAGTTAAAGAGAGAGAGAGAGAGAGAGAGAGAGAGAGAGAGAGAGTGAGAGAGAGAGAGAGAGAAAGAGACAGGGACAGAGAGAGACAGACAGACAGACAGACCGACAGACAGACAGACAGACAGACAGACAGACAGACAGACAGACAGACATATAGACAGACAGACAGATAGGACATATAGACAGACAGACAGATAGACAGACAGACAGACAGAGACAGGGAGAGAGGAGGAGAGAGACATAGACAGACAGACACACACACACCCACACACAGACAGATAGACAGAGAAGGAGAGAGAGATAGAGAGAGAGAGAGAGAGAGACAGAGAGAAAGAGGGAAGAGTATCTATCTCTCTCCTTTAAAGAATCGTGACTAAACCAACATAGGAATGCAATTTTACTTTTACTGTTGTTGGGATCATCTAAGTAGGGAGACACGAATCGTGGTTGACAACCATAATGGTTTTAAAGAGCCCACATTTTGTATTGGTTTCCATGTTATTATTTCTTAAGCACTATTAATGGCATGTGCGATGTTTTATGTGTCTCGTATAATCCTATTATGATACAGAGAAGCAGGCCAACAACTATAGAGGCTTTAACAGACGGAGCTAGACCTAGGGACCAAATAATGATGCTAGTAACTGAGGGAATAAGGTGAAAATAGGTTAGAAGGGACAGCCACAAACCTAGGTCTAGCTTGAGACCAACAGATAAGACAAGTAGACAAAGACACATCTTACACTGATGACATAGACGGGGATCGAACCCGCAACCACTGGAAATCGAACATTGGGCCTCTGAGCTGATAGTACAGAGCTTAAACTGACTGTGCCACCGGCTTTCCTTTGTGAACCTGAGCCTCTCCAGCCTCGAACCCTGTCCCTCTAGTGAGCATTACTCATCCCGACATTACTTAACACTGTGTCTGGTGAGCTAAGGAAATATGAACGGAGAATGCACAATGTCTAAGTAAATGAATTTTTTACCTGTACATTTACTGCTAGAAAACCTCTTCGTTAAGTCATATCGCTTGTAACACCCCTAAGACTATCCTGCTTTCAGCTGAAGTAATTAATTCAGTTGACTGGCATAGGAGACATCGAAATGTGAGAGAAGAATATGTCGTGGTATATACAGTGTATTTCAGTACCGGTACCTAGATTTGAAGTAAAACAAGCACAGTTATGTGAAGTGGGCCCTGTATTCTATAATTGTTGAGTAAAGCTGCAGTTCGGGTATTGGGTACACAAAGTAGGTTTAATGTGTCTGTCATGTTGGATTACAATGACAGAGGGTGTGTAAGGTAAGGTTGAGTTGAGTTGGTTTTAACGTCCAACAGCAGCACTATATAGGCTATATTGTGGGCGCGTCCCGAGACGGACGTCTGACAATTGTATGTGCTGCCACACACGAGACAGGGCGAGGATACCATGACTCTTGTCTCAGCCGGTCACAATATACTGACACCGACATAACCAGTAGGGAAACGCAACCGCCAAAATTCGAACTCGGGACCTTTTGCGTCGGAAGCCGATTTTCTACCCCTAGACCACCGCGCCCCCCATGTAAGGTAAGGTAAGATACAAGATAAACTGTATTCATCCACATAATAATTTTGTTCTGAGCATAGCCAACATAGATGGATTATTTTACATAATTATTATTATGATGACAATAAAACAAAAAAGAATGTTTTCCCTTTTGCCCACATGCAATATCTTTTTTTCACTTTAATGTTTGTTTTGTTTTGTTGTTTTTTGTGGGGGGTTTTTTGTGTGTTGTTGTTTTTGGTAGGGGTTTTTCCCCAAGAATTTCATAATAATTTTGTCTTTTCTGTTGTTCTTTATATATGTGGTTTTTCTCCCGTTTTTTAGTTTATAAATAGTATCCTATTATATATTAAGACGCAATAGGTAATGGTAGAGCATTAGGTAAACAGCATAATTATTCAGGGATACCTGTAGCACGATTAATTATGCCATAATGGTACACCTTGGACGTTTCTATCACCATTGTTTGTCTACAATAATAATGATAATAATAGCCCGAAAAAGGCGCAGCTTGCTGATTTCTTAGCCTCGAACCCAATTTTCTTTTTCTAGAACTCCTTTATTTGCCTGCAAGTCAAGTTATTCCCGTTGGTCGCCATGATCTATAATTAGCAGCCAATTAAAAGGCTTGCATCAGGGGCGGATGACCGAGCGCGCAGCAGGGGAAACAACTAGGTTTTGTGGCGGGGTGGGACGAACCGCGCAGATTGGTGCCTCGGGGGAACAGGCGACAGGGCTAATGATGGGGCCACACAAAACCTCTCCTTCTTGGTGAGAGCTATTAGTGGCACGTGCATGGCAAGGAAGTTCTCGCAGTTGTTTCCCTTTAAATTTCGCGCATCTTATTATTCTGTATTTGTCACTTTTTTTTTTTACTAGATCTACCATCGTGTTTGATACGATGTATTGCTTTTCTTATTCACTTTAAAAACAATGCTCGCGTTTATTTCCCTGAAATTTGTTTCCACGCATCGGTGTACAATTGTTATTTTTGTGACTAGATCGATCATCGCATTCGTAGCAAGCAAGACGTGCAAAAATAGAAGGCAAAGTCACCGAAACATACATAAACTTGCACCAAGAATCAAAGTGAGCTATATTTTGAACATAAATTATTCGCATTGCGATGCGCAACTATTAGTTAGCAACAATAGGTATCAAATCACCGATCATTTATGAATTTTAAAAAATAACTCAAAACAGTGCGCGCACAGATAGGACAGTTCACATTAATTTTTTGCAGTGTAGGCTGATTGCATGGGCTAAAAAATACTCTCTAAGTATCACTATGTTCTATCTACGCTTAAAATTAATAGACGCGAAATCACTTTTAACCTGGGTGAGCACAAATCTTTTCACTTCGTTCAATTCGGTGACTTTTGCCTTCTGTTTTTGGACGCCTTGGTAGCAAGGGTTCTCTTTCTAAATTTAAAACAGAATTTTCCAATTAAAATGAATGCATCTGTAATATTCACTTTTTGGTCCTGGATCTATCATCGAATTCGTTGTAGTCATCTCCTCAGTTGAAGAATGCCCTATCTCATTTCTGAAATATTCTAAAGTTTTAGTATTTTATGAATGACATGGGGCATTATAATTCTGAGATTGCGGTAATAGATTTTCTTCCTAACTTTAAGACATTAATACTCTCATTAAGTTCCCTTTAAAATTTTTTTTACTAGATTCATCAATGTATTAGTAATACATCTTGTGCGTGCCTTTTTACTTTAAAAAAGAAATTTTTGCATGGATTGTTCCGCTTAATTTCACCCCTCTGTTATTGTTGCTTAAACTGGATTCGTAATATTTTGTTGTTGTTGTTGTTGCTTTTTCCTCTCATTTAAAAGTGAAAAGATCACATGCATTTCCATTTAAATCCAGGCATCTGCAATAATTTTCTCAGTTTTTGTTACTAAATCTATATTATTCGTTGTATATGTAGTGCTCTCGTTTTTTCACTCTAAGACAAAAATCCTCGCATCAATTCCTATGTAATTTCACGCATCTGTAATTGTCATTTTGTTACTAGATTTATCATCGTATTCACAGGACAGCAGTTGTTTTTTTTTGTTTTTTTGTTTTTTTGTACTTTAATACAGAAACTCTAACACGGATTTTGCCTTATAATTTCACACATCTCTATTGGTCACTTTTTTGTTTACAAGACATGTCATTGTATTCATGCTACACTATTGTTTTTCTTTCCGAATTTTATACAGGAACGCTAGCATGGATTTTACCTTATAATTTAACACATAAAATTATGTATTGGTCACTATTTGGTTGCAAGACCTGTCATTGTATTCATGCTACACTAATGTTTTTCTTTACAAATTTTAAACAGGAATGCTAGCATTGATTTTCCTTTTTAATTTCACGCATCTCTGGTCGATTTTATATACCTTAACGTTGAAATAAATTTGATACATATCGAATGCATAAAAAAAAAGATAAAAACTTGTTCAGATGAGATGGTAACGCCTCTCTTGTTGCTGTATTGTTTTGTTTTGTTGTTGGTGTTTGTTTTGTTTTTGTTTTTGCTTTTGTTGGTTTTGTTGTGGGTTTCTTTTTGTTTTTTGTTGTTTTTTTTGGCTGGGGGTTGTTGTTGATTTTTTTTTTTTAGGGAAAAGTGGGAGGGCGGTTGTGGGGAGGGGGGAGGGGGTTACACTCCCATTTTAATGTCTTATTTTGTTTGTTTCTAAAACGTGCTTTCTAAGGCCTTAAAATCAGAACGCGTCCAATTCGTTACTAATCAAGATCTGAACGGATAAATTAAGAAATAATAACCAAATTATTCCAGTTCGCCCATGCAGTCTGCCATTTGATAATTGTCAGTTCTGTTTATTTTTTAGATTTTGAGGTATTGCTCAGCATTCTTAGAAGCAGACTTTAAGTGACTAAGATCGGAATTGTCGATTTCGGCATTAATTTGCCTGCTAACTTACTTAACTATCATTTTACCAAAAGTTTTGCAACATGATGAACTCAAGGAAATAGATATTTGAATTCACCCAGAGTTATGGAACTTAGTTAGAAGACATGGGTTCAATTTGGCTCAACAAGGGAGATGAGAGAGTCAGTTATTTTTGCCTTATTAGCGTTTTTAACAGAACGCATAAAGGGCGGAAAGGGAAAGCAGATTTAGAACTTATTCAAAATAACGCCATGACTATTCTGCTTGTTGAAGATCTCTCAAGTCTCATAAAATAAGGCAAATGGTTGTTGGCTGGATATATATTGAGGGCCTGCTAACATAGAAAATATGCTTGCTGATTAAAAAAAATTATAATAAACAATGACTGAAGTTACGATGATCCTAGAATTGTATCCTTCTATTCACTTACATTTTAGTGTCCTTTTTGCACTACCTATCCGATTGGCTGGATTAAAAAAAAAGAAGGCCCATATTTGATTTAATGTTGTTTGTTTTTTTTAATAATGTACTATGTGTTATGAAAAGTGGATGGAATAATAATGAAAAATATAAGATTCTTATTGCTCGTAAACAAGTTCCTGAAATAACCATATCCTATCTTTTGCTTGTCTTTTGTATTTTTTGGGTTAATTCTGTGTGTCTATATTGCCTTACAAATCTTTTTTAACCGAATAGGAGATATTGTAAAAAAAAAACCGTCAGTACATGTTATTACAATACTCAAATATGAATTTGAAACGACTTGAGATGGTTCACTGTTTAAAAACACCTAAACCGATCACTGCTCCGGACTTTGGTCCTTGGTAGATTTCATACAAGTATTTTGTAGTAAAAAGCTTTAAGTATGCTGGGTCTCACTAAAAGTTCTAACTTCTAAACCGCCATGAGAACACACGTGAGGGTACCCGGTACTTCGACACTCTCGTTACACTGACACTGACTCAATTAACAAAACAAAACAAAAAATTGAGGCGTTCAGAGCAGGGATAGAACCGCAGACTTCTGCGTATAAAGCGAGCGCTCTTCCCTGGATCAACCGCCACCAAAATCCCGTAACACACATTTTGAAACTTTTGTACAAAATAGGGGTAAGGGCAGTAACTCAATAATAAATCCACATAATAGTTCTGGAAAAGTTAACGGGATTGGATTGGCAGTCCACCGCATTTTTAGTGTTTGGAATTTTTGTTTTGTTTTGTTTTTAATAAATTAAAAAAATTGAAAGGTTCTGATCAGACCATCCTCTGCAATTCCACTATACGATCAACAGAAAGGGCGTAGTCTAGTTCTTATCCATACCGGATCGGATTAAATGGATTTAAAAGAGAACAAAATTACAAACGTCTTCTGCTTAATAATTTTCAGTCACAGCAAATACTACACGATCCCTGAAACTTCCTCGTCCCGGTGAGACATTAAAGCTTTATCAGATCTTCAAGTTTTGAAATCCAAGCCTTTAATTGTTTAGTAAACAGTACTTATTAATTGATATAAGTATACTCTGCATACTAAAACTTACTTAGACAAAAAGTAGCACAAGCCACACATACACGATCTGAAATGAGTTAACAATTCTATAGGACTAAGAAAATTATTATGTTCCTGTTTTGTTTTGTTTTTAATTTATAATTATCTGAAGAGTTGATTATATGAACCTGAATTAAAGCGAAGTAATTTTTTGTCGGCTTTTCAGATAGAAAAAAAATCGAATTTAAAATTTCTTTCCTGGTATAAACAGAGCGTACGCTAGAAAGTATTTTACAGGCAAATAATTGTGCGGCACTTACTAAAGTATTGTTCACATTTTTTATCCCTAGTTATTGCATTTAAAATAGTTTAGGGGAAAGTTCAAGAAGTATTTTGGAGTGAGTCAATTATCAGACCACTAAAATAAAGGAGTTCAATGTATATGAATTAAGAGATAGATGTGATAAATATAGACAAAATAACAACATTGTAAGTCAGTGGATACAAATGTGTATTAAGTCTGTGCATAGTTGTTTTTGGATTTTCTTTTTCTTTTTTTTTTTTATTAATATTGGGCATTTTTCATATAGGTCTACTTCACAAAATGCTACATTTTTACACATAGACAGCGAAGCAGTCGAAAATAAACGTCTTTTTTTCAATTTTCTCATAAGTTTACAAGTAGAAAGCCCACAATTATTTCGCGGGGCATTAGATAGAGATTTCTCATATTTAAGATAAGGTGGGGTAGGGTAAACTTTATTTATCCAGTTTGAAATGTGTTCTGGGCATGGCCAACATAGATAGATTAATTTTACATACAAAATACAAAAGTACAATATGCTTATCTTTAACATACACGTACAAGATTATAACAATGATAATAATTATTATGATAATAACAGCAATAACAACAGCAGCAACAACAACAACAACAACAACAACAACAACAACAACAACAACAACAACAAAAGGGTGGTAATGGGTTTTTGTTATGTCCATTCCAAACAATTCATATAGTGCGAATAGCAAAATTTAGACAGATACTCGTATAGGATACGATAAAGGGACAGAAACACTAGTATAGCGCGAATGGACACTATCTATTTGCTCAAGATTTTAAAACGATATCTAAATAATAATGTTAGGGATATCAAAAGACTTGTAATCATATTAATAGGCTGGAATGTATTTTATTAGGCTTATTAAAGTTCCTTTTGAAATTGCGAGGTCACCAAAGAGGGAATGCGAACACAGGTAAAGAATTGTATAAATTGAATCGTCATTGGTTTGCTAACTTTCTGTACAATGTGTTTTCTTTCGATGATATATTGAATTGCCCATAACAGAAATAAAATTTAATAGAACGACTATGGATATGATAATGGTAGGAGATAGGAGGTGTTAGTTTAAGATATATGAATAAAATCAATACTAAATAATGATTGCAAAAGAGTTGAATATTGCATGCACACTGTTTTTTGACAATTGGCTGTGCATAGTCAATATTTCTTGAAACTTAGAAAATATAAATACTTAGAAAATAGTTTTGCATTTCTTTTTCTTTTTGTGGTCCGGTCAAATAGTATTTTTAAAATTATTTTTTAGATAAACAAATAACGAAAACAATTTTAGTGCCTGTAGCGACCGAAATATTACAGCACAATCACTGTAATGCATTCCTTAGTGGTTTCACTTTTCAGTGCAACAAAACCCTTCCTAGTCTAGAGGTGGGCATGTATCGTATAAGCCTTTTGTTGTTCCGATCCTCTAGTACGCCTCGTTTGATGGTAATAATAGGATGATAGAGGTTGGTTTTCAATATTTTACTTTTTATAAATAAACATTATTTAACATATTCATTATCTTCACTTGAAAATTGTAATAAAAATATCAAATAAATGAATTGATGCAATTCGATCTATATTGAATCCAGAAATACAGGTATCGCCCTTAGCCAACGTTCGTTACTGAGGACGCCACACAAATTAGGGTGGACAGTTGTTTTGCAGATGATCCAGACTTTCTAGATAGGCCTACGTCCAAATCTAATAGAAATAATTATCAGATCTAAATGTAAATAGATCTAGATAGGGTAATCCATTTTATTCCTTATCGTTTTTTCTTCTTTTGGTGTGCACTTGACCACTCCCTGAGGCCCGTGGGATAGATTCAATCATGTGATTAAATCAAGCTGATTTGTCTCTGATGTAGATTATATATAGAATCTAGATCTAGATCTATCTCTACTGACCATAAATAGGTCTAGACCCAGATCTAGATTAGAGGATATCGATCTAAAATGCACTTTTACTAACTGTAACCGACAACAAATTCAATAATTTGTTCTGCGTTTTGATGCCTGTTTTTATAATTTTAATCCTCCTGTGCTTTCGTTCAGATATAGGTCTAGATATAGTCTATATAGATCCAAATGTAGTAGAAGGACTGTAGGCTACACTTAAATCAGACCGTGAATTTAGGTCTAGATCCAGGTTAAACAAAATGAATTACATGTATAGCTATATCTATACTTCAAAAAATGTAATGTAGATCTTCTATATCCAGAATCTAAAGCAAGCCCCAATGCAGACATTTTACCAGCCTCAGTATATAGAGTCTAGGCAGTTTATAAAGGCCCAGTGTTTCTGTCCAAATTTTGCTATACACACTATATGTTATTTGTTTCTGTCTAAAAAATGGGAATGAACGCTGTGTATCATGACTATTTTCTGTTGGCCTATAGTTAATAATTTTCATATAGATCTAGACCTAGGAAAATTTATAAGAAGAATGCCTAGCTGTATAAAACAGTCTGGCGAAAGAATTTGTTCGGTAAAAAACACAAATTCAGTGCATGTAGCGAAATTTAGCCTAAAACATTAAATGCAGTATGTATAGCAAAATTTGGACAAAAACGAGTATATATGGTAATGAGGCAGAAACACTATATAACAGAATAATTGAAGATTAACCCAACATCGCGTTAATATTAGAATTGATTATTCATATATGTAAATTGCTTTTTGCTGGTCCAATTTCTAGGTAGGCCTATCTCTAATTGATTGAAACTCCCTTTGTAACAATCGATTATGTCGTCTCAATCTAGATTTGGTGCTTGCTTGTTATTGTAGAACTTCACAGTAAATCATGGACAACTTAGTGCCAGAGGGCATGTCAACCCAAGCCCAGCAGATCTGGTCTATGCTGGATGACATGGCGGAGAATGATCCGGCCGCCTACAGGAAGTTCATAGAAAGACAGGTGAAGGAGGGCAAGGACTACATGGCACCTCCAGACCCTCATATGTGTGTTCAAGTCAAGCTGCTCACATCGGTGAGTTTTTTTGTTTTTGTTGCTTTTTTCTTCTAAATTTGGCTCCTTTTAAAATTGAAGACATCATTGCCATTTGGAGAGGATGAAAAAAAATGATCATGGAAATATTAAGATTGAAGGTTAACTCGACATTTCAAGAGGGAAAATCCTGGCATCAAACACTTACCTATTTTGAAGCATGGAGTAAATTTTGAGTAGGTTTATCACTCCTAGCGATTACAATGATTTCCAAAGTGGTCTCTGCACAACAGAAAGTTTCTGATCGTACTTTGGTCTATTTAGCATGACAAAACTTGCGGACTATTACTTTGTGCAGGCACGCAAAAGATACTCTTAATTTTTTTCAATATATTTTTTCTTGAATTTGTTGAATCTGAATTTATAATATTTGTGTTCTTCTCTAAATTTACATGTAGTTTAAACCTAGATGCTTGGGAAGTTTTATTTTGAACATCAAATACTTGAATTTGTGGCGGGCACCTTTTTAACCTTTCCAAGAATTCCCTATGGTATGCTAGGTGAAAGAGGCATGTGGCTTTTCAGCAAGCGTAAATAATGTCTGTAGCTGTCAAAACCTACGTTTCATCTTCCAATTGCGGCTCTTACTTAAAATGTTCGAATTGAGCATTTGTAGTTTTCCTTGTCGCTGTGAATATTGTCTGTATATGATCACATTAAAAAAAAAAAAATGCTTAAACCTTAGATCAAGCTCTAATTAAGGAAGTATAATTATGTTTTTGTAACAGCTATGTTCAAATCACATTTACCTTCTGCTTCAATAGATTTCTACTTTTGTTTCCTCTTTTTGTCATACAAAATAGTAAGAAATGTGCAATTAAATTCCCTTTCTCTTATGTTTAAGTAGAAAACTAAATCACAATTTTTTTCGTAAGAGATGAACTAAAGCTAGGTTTAGAAACATCTTGGCCTTTTTGCTTGGCTACATTAACTGTAGTGGGCCTCGCAGATACTTGTAGCCACCAAAACATGTTAAAAAAAATACAATGTGTGAATAAGTTCTGAACAAATTATACAGCCTGGGCAAGTAGCATAACAAAGTTCTTTTATCATGATTCCAAATGCTAATTATACTGCACTGCAGCACACACACACAAAATATAAGAAAAAGCCTTGTGTGTAGGATTTAGATTATATGATTTTATTCTGAGACAGCACCACACAATTTCAACACCTAATACTTTCTTGTGTTCGCAAAACAGGAGAAATCAACAAAAGCATCGAAAGATTTGTTCATCAACTTTTTAGAATGGAAAAAAGTGCCAGAGCCCAAATCCCCCGAAGATCCAGTTCCTGTAACCGGATCACCAATCACACATGAGAAAGACAACAAAGGTGAGGCAACCAAAATCTTTGACTCGTTCTAGGTCCCAAAGAAAGAGAAAGAGCTGAAGGCAGATTTAAGGATATGGTAAAAGAGAAAATAATGATAAATGGAAATCCCACAAAAGCAGAGGACAGTGAAATGGAAAGAGCTGGTTGCCAGGTGCAGTGGTGCCCCCTTGGTTACTCCAACCATGGGATTGAAGAAGAAGAAAGAGAATGCCCCATAGGTCTAATAATACTTTTAGTCCGTATTTTTAATGACATCTTCAATAACCAAAGGTTTGAAAATCCTAGTTGTTTTTTTACTATATTTGCGCACTATAAGTAATTGATGAAACAACGAATATAAATAATGCGAATTGTGTCAAAGTGATGTCTTGTCTAGCTGCCTACAAAATAGTTGTAAACCAATATTGTTACATGTATATTGTTTTCAGAATTTGGAATTGTTAAATTACGAAGACCTACATTTAGGGGAAAACAATGATAGGAAGTAGAGATTATGCCATTTTAAATATTAGAGACCATTAGAATCATAATCCTTTGGATATATGGCCTAAGCACTGTATTTGCAAACCTTGAAATTGATATAAAAAAAGTAATGTAAGTTTCTATGAAAAACATTGTATGTTTTGCTGTCCAACCTACATTTCTCTTGTGTGTTGTTTTTATAGGTCAGTTTGCCCTGACATCTGTAGCGTTTAACCCAAGAGTGCTAAAGGAGTTTGGTAGAGACTGTCCCAACATGACTGACGCAGACACACTGGTACAGCTTGCCCTAGATTACATTGAACATGAACAGAAGGTCAAACTGACGAGATCCTACACCATCTTACCTGCTGATACTCCTCTCAAAGGGGACCTCGAGTTAGTCAGACTATGCTTCACCAAAGCATTCCAGAAGAACATGAAAGGCAAAGCAAGTGGGAAAGGTGGGGCTTTCAGCAAAGATGTGGAGGAGATGGAGAAAACTTTTGGGCCTTTGAGTTCAACAGAGAGAGACAGTTTGTTATCACAGCTCTCAAATATTTCCATGTCACCGTCAACTTCACCTTCGTCTCAGGACAAGTCCGGCGATCCTCATCTTACGAGCGATGGTATAAGAATCCCAGGATTGTCTGGCTCACACGTCCAGTCAGGCATGAACAAAGAAGTCAATGGCACAGATCCTAAAAGTCGGAGGGTGGGCCTAATTCAGGAGATTTCAGAGGATAGAGCATCGTCTGTGCCACCAAAATACATGCTGGAGAGCGAAGGGAGTAATTTGGTGCTGAAAGTTGAGCTGCCCGGTGTGAAATCTGTGTCTGAGTGTGACCTGGACATATCAAAGGTAATAGATAACAATAATAATTATAATGATAATAATAATAATAATAATAATAATAATAATAATAATAATAATAATAATAATAATAACAACAACAATAATAATAATTGTCATAATAAAAATAACTGATAAATTATTCAGGGATGACAGTGAATGTTTTTTTTAACCCCTGAACTTTTCCATGTAACTTGAACAGATTAGCAACAGCTAACCATATTGTTTCCTTTGTAAACCCAATCCACTGTCCTAATAATTTTTTTGGAGCAGTAAACAGAGATAGAAAAGCATGCATGCCAGAAGAGCCTTCATTCTACACACCTATTCATTTTAGTCAGTCTGAAAAAAATATTTCATCCCATTCCTTTCATATAATTATACAATAACAAGGTTGTATCAGACATATTATTATACTTTTTTATAGATGGGCCCCAAGACTGACATTTTAGTAAATTTTTTGTGCTGCCACACATGAGACAGTGCAGGGACACCATGACTCCTCTCTCAGCCGGTCACATTATATACTGACACGGACCCAACCATTACAGGGGACAAAATCAGACAAATAAATTTGATAACTGTGGGATTTGAACCATGCACCTCCTGATGTGGAGACTAATGTTCTACAACTTGAGCCAGTCACGATTGAATATAAAATTAGGACAAAATAAAATTTTATGCTGTCCCTATAACTAAGTAAGAGGTTTATATAGCGGATTCCACTGAAGTTAACATTGAAGTGACATTTTCTTATGTTTCTCTTTACTATCTATTAAACCTATTAGGATGATGTGAGGTTGGTTGTGGAGGGTCGTCACGACTGGAGTATTAAACTGCCGTCCATCATCGACGAAGACCAGGCCAGGGCTAAATTCAGCAAGAAGCTCTCTCTTCTCACTCTAACAATGCCTCTTGCCTTGTGAAAATAAATATTATATTCATGATTTTATTTGTTATGCAATAAATTTTTACAGAAGAATGGTTGAATTTTAATTAGCTGGTTGGATTTTTTCTTTATTCTGGTTCAAATTTATACATGTGTGTGTGTGTGTGATCAAATTCATTGTTACAAACTTTCTGCCATTTCAAAATTCGTGTAATAAATATAAAAAACTTTAAATCTGTAAAATTGTCGAAAATTCACCAAAAAGTGGGCACACAAGGCATAGGACAGTATTAAGTCATGCGATTTTAAAAGGTTAACTAATTGAGATTATAGATCTAATAGTTTGTTGCTTTTTCTTTTTACATTGTCAAAATGAACACTTTGGCACTGGATTAACGGAATTACTTCCTGCTACACTATATTTCAGATGGGGTTTTTTTACACTTAGATAATTATACAAAATTAAAAAATCAGATAATGCTGCAGTCAGCACTGATCTTATTGGGCAAAATCATAAATCATATTCATAATTGCTTATTTCTACTCTAATTTTGAAAAGTAAAATACTAAATTGACATCAAACTGGGCCTGTATCAGTGGCTGGGATGGTTAAACTTTGACAAGAGTTTGAGTTCATCATCATCATCATGCTGGCTTGTATGTTGTGTCAGACATAGCTTCTCACACAATTCACCTGAAAAGCAGCGTCTTGGGCTATCCTTCCTGTCTTGGTGAACAATCTTTGAAGACAATTGCTGAAGTAATCCACCCATCCTCTTGCCGCCTGGCCCTTTTATCTCCTTCCTGCCAGTCCCAATAAGCCCCTGGAATGTGTTATTCTACATTGTTGTGTGCTTTCAAATTGTCCAAAGTATTTAATTTTTTTAAAACTTTTTGTTGATTCTATTTAAAAGACAACTGGTTTGTGTTTTTTATGTTTTACTTGTGTAATAAATATCAAAAACTTTAAATCTGTAAAATTGTCGAAAATTCACCAAAAAGTGGGCACACAAGGCATAGGACAGTATTAATTCATGCGATTTGAAAAGGTTAACTAATTAAGATCATAGATTTAATAGTTTGTTGCTTTTTCTTTTTACCTTGTCAAAATGTGCCATGTATAGTTTTCAAATTGTCTCTCCATAGCATTTATAATTTTTAAGACCACAGTATCTTTTCATCCGAGATTTTTAATTGCCCAAACTACACACCTCTATACATGCCAATAAGAAATACGCAAGATCTCATGATTTTCATTTTTGTTTGTTTTCCTACTCATATATGTATCATCGCTACAATAATTCATTTGTGCCATCAGGCTCACGGCAAATGAGGAGCTCAACATGAAACGAATGTGTTAATGCGAGCTTGTAACTGTGTGCGTGTGTGTGTGTATATGTATGTGAGCCATCACTCATATTGTGTAATGTAAAATGTTTATTTTTATTATTATTACTGTGTGTAAAATACTTTTAACATGTCCAAATCGATTTTCCCAATGAGGGACAAATAAAATTATCTTATCTTATCTTATCTTATCTTATATACATTCAATTATAAAAACGAATGTTTTTAATGCATGTTTTTATTTTTGTTTGTTTGTTGTTGTTTTTTGTTTTCCTACTCATATATGTATCATCAATTAAATGTGAATGTCGCAGTAGAACTTGGTTATCAATATGCAAGGCACACAAAAAATATGTATCAGTAGACTTTGAGCAAGAATAGTCTACGAGTCCACATTTCAACGTAAATAAGATTAAAACAACTTTGATCTTGATTTTTTTTTCTCCAGTTATTGAGCCCTGAGGCCTAATTAGTAACCTGTCTCTCCCTCTGGCTACCAATCAGAATGATGAGATCAAAAATTAATAAATTTTATAATGTATTGTAATAATACTTTTATGCATTGTGATGAAGTAAGCATGGTAAATAATACACATAAGTTGGTAGAAGTTTTTAGTTTGAAAGATTTAAAAATGTAATTTGTCACCATTTCATTACATGATTAGTTCAATGCCAAGAACACAAAAATTGCTGTAGGGATATTTTTCAAGCAAGGCTTCATATTTCATATTGGTGAGAAAAAACAACCTTGCAGCTACAGTTTTGTACGTCCCAAGTAACATCTTTGAGTGAAAGCGAAAATTGATTTGAGATACAGTGCACTTCACTTAGTTCTAAATTTCCTTTGTTTGGACATACATGTACTTTAAAAGTCTGTACACTGTAATAAATCTCTTTTAATTGCTTCTTCCATATTTGTGCTTAAATCGACGATTGACTACTTCATTTCTTTTATTTTGACATTTCCAACCCAGTATAACATTAATAGTATAATACTATTATTTTTTCCAAGCCACTCTCTAAAAACCTAATATCTTCTAATGACTGGCAGGGGTACTGCATTGCATAAGGTAGGGATTGTGTCAGAATGAGCCGATTTTTTTATTTTTAGAAACTGTACCAGCCAGAGGGATGCAGTCAGTGATTTCCCTTCTGTTTAGCAATAGTATGCTGGTCGACGATTTAGGTTTACCATAGGTTTCATAACAGGGAAAAAGAACTTTTAGAAGTAAGATCGCAATTATTTCTGTTTCTTTTTGATTCAGCCGTTGTATTCCACTGTAATAAAAATATTGCTACGCTAGATTAAGCATAAAGAACATAATTTTGTAATGTTGTATGCTTAGAAACATATTGAGAGAGACTAGGAATGGCTGGACAAAGACCTCTGAATAGACACACATGTATCTCTTTTTAAATATATAGGAGCATTCTAAAAACTAAATGCAGAGATTTTCAAGATGGCCACCAAATTTACCCAATTGTAAGTGACTTCCTGTTTTATAGAGATTTTAGTTCAAAACAGGTAAAACTAATTAAAACTTGGAAGCATCACATGTAAACAAAATGAAGAAGAAGCAACATATTTCCTAAAATTTTATTC
The DNA here is from genome assembly GCA_003991915.1 of Elysia chlorotica. NCBI lineage: Eukaryota > Metazoa > Mollusca > Gastropoda > Plakobranchidae > Elysia > Elysia chlorotica. The sequence continues at coordinate 411,826 of RQTK01000374.1, read as the reverse complement.
AATACTATTCAGAACTGTGTCAAAAACTTACATTCATGAGTTCAGTTAAAGCCATTCATTCCAATATGACACACAAAACTTTACATATTTCATAACCCAAGAAGTCATAGCTTCATACCACATATATATGCACTTGTCAAAGTTTACTGCAATTTATCACCAAAAAACAGTTGCTTCGCTAATTCAAAACTATTTCAGTGAAGGTCTAGACACTTGGCATTCAATGCTTGATCTACATCTATACTTATCTAAGAAACATCACTGAGATGCCATCTGACTTGACCAGCGTTGATCTGATACCACATGTTCTGCACAGTTTACCTCCCACAAAACCTTCTTCTATGCAGTTCTGTAAAAACTACATAAGGCTCACCTGTGTTTTACACTGTTTAAAATGTCCTTTTTTGAGCAGCTCTGTGTAGCTGCATCCTTTCAAAATTAGCATTTTTAAACAATAATTAATATTAATAAAGCTATTTTTTAAAAATGAAAAGAAAAATGTAGTACAGTGGAACAAGTTTAAACCGAGATTTTAGGGGGTGTAATTTAGATTTGAACATAGTTGAGAGAAAAAAGATAGCCACGAAATTTCGCGATGAAAAATTTGGGTAATATCCCTTGTTTAAACAAATGTGAATTTAGATTAGCCTAGAAAGTTGGGACATACATAATAAAGGATGTTCGTTTTGATGGTTTGTTCCTTTGTTTTAATTTTAGCTTTTTCTTGTTATTTTATTAATGTGTGTCATATTGTTGTTTGTTTTTATTTCTTTCCTTTTTGAATGTTGGAAATAAATCTGGAATCCCTTTGGCCTTTTCAATCTTTTCTCTCTTGCCAAGAAGTGTCAACAATGTAGAGTTCGGAATTCCGTGTTTGTGGCAGAATTTTGTTTTTGTCAACTTTTTTTCTAATCAAAGACATATGAAATATCTGGCAACCTGAATCAAAACCAATTTTCCTACCCAATTCCGTACCATGTCGAACATAATTATTTTTATTTGTCTGCTTAGGCTGTTGACTAGTGACAGCAGGCATTACACTAATTAAAAGGTTTGCTCAAATTATGATGTATTCTCTTTGTCTCCGCTTCTCTCTCCCTCCCTCTAGATCTAGACTAGTCTCCTTCGTTTTACATTTATCTTTCATTCAACCCATTCTCTGATTGCCATCTCTCTCTCTTGCTCTTGATGACGTTAACTCCTTTCAAGACTCAAAGTTTAAAATCCAGTGTGTTTTCTTTATGACATTTATCAAAATTTAAGTTTACACTGTGAGGTTTGTGTGATGTAAAATAAACTTCAAGACTGTATCTACAGATTTACCGGATTCAGAGGCTAACCCTTTTGTAAGTGACTTCCTTTTTTATAAAGATTCTAGTTCACAACAGGTAAAACTAATAAAAACTTGGATACATCACATGTAAACAAAATGAAGAAGAAGCAACATATTTCTAAAATTTTATTCAATACTATTCAGAACTGTGTCAAAAACTTACATTCACAAGTAGAGGTAAAGCCAACAGGTCATTCATTCCAATATGACACACAAAACTTTACATATTTCATAACCCAAGAAGTCATAGCTTCATACCACATATATATGCACTTGTCAAAGTTTACTGCAATTTATCACCAAAAAACAGTTGCTTCGCTAATTCAAAACTATTTCAGTGAAGGTCTAGACACTTGGCATTCAATGCTTGATCCTTTCCCTTTCCCTAATTTTATAAAAAGAGAATTCAGACACGTAAGATTGAAAAAGAAAATAACATATGCCTAGGCCCCAACAAGCAATATTGTGAACATACAACATAATCTACATGCTCCATATTCAAAACGAACTGGCTGCTTGGGGGAAGGGAGTGGTGTGGTGGAGGCCGTGTCTACAAGCCCTCCCATGGGTCGTACTTGGGTGGGGCCTGTGCTGCAGCCTGTTTCGCCGCATCAGCTTCTTCGGCCGCATCGACAACCTCATACATCTTCACCTTCTGTTCTTGGGTCAGGCCGGGCCACATAAGGTCTGGGTCTGGATAAAATTTGGGATAGATACATTATTGCAGATCAAGATGACCAGTTAAGCTTAACAGTTTCATCCATTTCCATAAATTATCACACTTATTGTGTATTGACTTGCTCTTTTCCTAGCACATCTTTCCGATGAACTGCACACCTTCCATTTAAAAAAATGAACATCAATAAAAAAAAATTTAAATAAAAGGATTCTGTTTATAATGGATACAGCACACATAAAGTCAACTATCTCACACATTCTCCATTCTGCAAATGGTTTTTTTCCTCTTTGCTTAACAAAAATATCTTTTATATACCGTAACAAACTGATCTAAGACCAACAATTGAATACAATGAGCCAGAAGTGGCCACAAAGACGCTTTTTTGGAGAGAAAAGAACCATGCAATATTCATTCAAGGAATATTAGTTAAGACAAGATAAGATACAATAAACTTTATTGATCTTCAAGAGAAATTTGTCCTGGATTACCAGTGCATTGAGCACAGCTCTCTCTCTCTCATTATTTTTTTTATCATATATAAAGGGCAATAACATGATTGCGGTCAGTAAATAATTGTGACACTAACACCTTTAATTCTCTCTCTCCCTCTGTCACACCTCTGTTTCTCCCTTCGTTCTATTCACCCTTTTTACTATTTGAAAAGTAAAGGTAATTGAAGGCATATGGTTATTATCTGGTGCATGGGGCATATTAGGCACTAACATCTAGTTCTCAATAATCGAACAGAGGCTGGAACAAAAGAGTCCCTATCACTCTGTTCTTGATGCAGACTGCAAGATTTTATTGCTTCGTGCGGAACACACAAATCTTGATTGAGTGGATGTTTGGCGTTGCACCCCAGCAGCTGATTCCATAGGAAATCATACTTTCTATCATAGAGGAATAAATATGTTTTAAGACGTTTTTTAAAAGATAAAAGATTTTAACCTTCTCAGGAAATACATTCTTTAGCGTAACTTTTTGCATAGAGATGTCACATAATTTAATTTATTATTAACGTAAAGCCTAGATATTTATACTCTTGTAAAATTTCTACTTTCCATCCCTTGATCATCAATGCAAGATGGCTGTCTTGATTATGCATAGTCTATTATCATTTCTTTATTTTTTGACATATCTAGTAACAAGTAGTTCTACTCACACCATGCTATAAATTTTTCTACCTCTTAATATTTTATTGTTAGTCCTCACCGCCTACTGAGGTATCTGAAAGATATTGATGTGTATAGTAAAATTTAACTGTGATAATCCTACACATGGATCTTTGCAACTACTGTATATATACCCTTCACTTTTAATCAAACTTTTTATGCACAATTTGTATGCGTTGCTGCTAGTATAATGTATTAACTGTCTAAGGACATCATGGGCGCAATATAACCATTACCGTGCTGACATGCTACAAAAACACACTCGCTCACTCACTCTTCTAAAAGGGATGTTTTACATGGCTGGTAAGGAAGCCTTGAATAGCAGAATCGTCAGCAAATTTTATGTGAGTTGAAATGAATTTGTGTGTATGGTACTGGTAGTCAGTTAAGTACAACGAGTACAGAGTGGGAAATGGAACACAACGCTGAGCTAGTTCTGTTGAGTTGTTTAAAGTCCAATATCAGCACTATATAGGCTTTATTGTAGATGGGCCCCAAGACTAGCGTGCTGCCACTCACTAGACAGGGCAGAGACACCATGATTCTAGGGCTAGTTCTAGCCCCGACTATGGTTTTCTCACAACCATTACCAAAACTGATATAAGTTAAGTACAGGAAGGGACACAAGCCACGAAATTTGAATAAAAAATTGGGTAATATCCCTTTTTGGAACACATGTTAAATGAGTTTCGCCCATAACGTCTTTGGTTTCGCCAAGCCCCCTGCATAGTAAAGGATGTTCATTTTGTTTTTGGTTTTTTTTTCACTTTGTTTTTGTCTTTTCTTGCTTTGCGTGTCTGTGTGTGTGGGGAGGGGAGGGGGGGGGGTGAAAAAATTGTTGTCATTTTTGTTTTGTTTGTTTTTGTTTCTTTTCTATTCGAATATGGAAACAAATCTGGAATCTCTGGCCTTTTCTATCTTTTCTCTAAATCCAAGAATTGCCGGAAATCTAAAGTTCGATATTCCATGTTTGCGACCGATTTTTTTGTTTTGCCAATTTTGTTCTAATCGACTTTTAATAGTATAATACTATTATTTTTTCCAAGCCACTCTCTAAAATACTTAATATCTTCTAATTCGACTTTCCCGTCACTCTTTAAACCTGAGCAGCCACAGCTACCAGTAAAATCACAAAATTTGACAGAAAACTATAAAAAAAAATACCCTCTTTCTCTTATTGGGGTTAAAGATCCTTCTAAAACCCTCTGTCAAATCATGGAATGGGCATGCAGGTTTAAAGAGTGAATTAGACATGAAGGTTCTGGTCCCTGTAATGTCGAATAATCATGTATATGCTGTAAATGTGCAGTCAATTTTACGGCTAACGGGTGAATATCAAAGGCCAATATCATTTATCATTGATAACTTAGTAATTCAATAATAGATGTGTACTGTGTATGACATTTTTCTATCCATAATTTTCTAATTTTAGCCACTTCACCTAAAGCGATGTAAGTTACAACTCTCCCAAACTTCATCTCTGTAGAAAAAGACTTGTGGGTTTATATTCCGATACATTAAGTTTCATACACTTGTTTTGTTTAGATCTTTAAACAATAAAGGAATGGTCACTTTTGTAATGAAGGAATGTAAAAGTAATTTATTGTATGGTATTTTCAAGAGATAATTTTTTAAAGAAAAAAATCATTTCTCTGTTGTTATTTTAAGTTTTAATTTCAAAATTCAATGTTTTAATATTTTTTTCCTTCACCATGTTATAGTTCTGATACATAAGCTTACAATCTATACTTATCTAAGAAACATCACTGAGATGCCATCTTACTTGACCAGCGTTGATCTGATACCACATGTTCTGCACAGTTTACCTCCCACAAAACCTTCTTCTATGCAGTTCTGTAAAAACTACATAAGGCTCACCTGTGTTTTACACTGTTTAAAATGTCCTATTTTGAGCAGCTCTGTGTAGCTGCATCCTTTCAAAATTAGCATTTTTAAACAATAATTAATATTAATAAAGCTATTTTTAAAAAATGAAAAGAAAAATGTAGTACAGTGGAACAAGTTTAAACCGAAATTTTAGGGGGTGTAATTTGGATTTGAACATAGTTGAGAGAAAAAAGATAGCCACGAAATTTCGCGATGAAAAATTTGGGTAATATCCCTTGTTTAAACAAATGTGAATTTAGATTAACCTAGAAAGTTGGGACATACATAATAAAGGATGTTCGTTTTGATGGTTTTTTCCTTTGTTTTACTTTTAGCTTTTTCTTGTTATTTTATTAATGTGTGTCATTTTGTTGTTTGTTTTTATTTCTTTCCTTTTTGAATGTTGGAAATAAATCTGGAATCCCTTTGGCCTTTTCAATCTTTTCTCCCTTGCCAAGAAGTGTCAACAATGTAGAGTTCGGAATTCCATGTTTGTGGCAGAATTTTGTTTTTGTCAACTTTTTTTCTAATCACAGACATATGAAATATCCGACAACCTGAATCCAAACTAATTTTCCTACCCAATTCCGTACCATGTCGTACATAATTATTTTTATTTGTCTGCTTAGGCTAGTGACAGCAGGCATCACACTAATTAAAAGGTTTGCTCAAATTATGATTCATTCTCTTTGTCTCGGCTTCTCTCTCCCTCCCTCTAGATCCAGACTAGTCTTCTTCGTTTTACATTTATCTTTCATTCAACCCATTCTCTGATTGCCATCTCTCTCTCTTGCTCTTGATGACGTTAACTCCTTTCAAGACTCAAAGTTTAAAATCCAGTGAGTAAGCCGTGTGTTTTCTTTATGACATTTATCGAAATTTAAGTTTACGCTGTGAGGTTTGTGTGATGTATCTACAGATTTACCGGATTCAGAGGCTTACCCTAATGTAAAAGACTTCCTTTTTTATAAAGACTAGTTCAAAACAGGAAAAAATAAGAAAAACTTGGAAGCATCACATATACACAAAATGAAAAAGAAGCAGCAATTTCTTGAGATTTTATTCAATACTATTCTGAACTGTGTCAAAAACTTACATTCACAAGTTGATTTAAAGCCAACAGGCCATTCATTCCAATATGACACACAAAACTCGACATATTTCATAATCCAAGAAGTCATAGCTTCACAACACATAAATACGCACTTGTCAAAGTTAAAGTTTACTGCAATTTATCACCAAAAAACAGTTGCTTCGCTAATTCAAAACTATTTCAGTGAAGGTCTAGACACTTGGCATTCAATGCTTGATCCTTTCCCTTTACCTAATTTTATAAAAAGAGAATTCAGACACTTAATGTTGAAAAAGAAATTAACATATGCCTAGGCCCCAACAAGCAATATTGTGAACATACAACATAATCTACAAGCTCCATATTCAAACGAACTGGCTGATTGGGGGAAGGGAGTGGTGTGGTGGAGTCCGAGTCTACAAGCCCTCCCATGGGTCGTACTTGGGTGGGGCCTGTGCTGCAGCCTGTTTCGCAGCATCAGCTTCTTCAGCCGCATCGACAACCTCATACATCTTCACCTTCTGTTCTTGGGTCAGGCCGGGCCACATAAGGTCTGGGTCTGGATAAACACATGTATTGCAGATCAAGATGACCAGTTAAGCTTAACAGTTTCATCCATTTCCATAAATTATCACACTTATTGTGTATTGACTTGCTCTTTTCCTAGCACATCTTTCCGATGTACTGCACACCTTCCATTTAAAAAAATGAACATCAATAAAAAAAAATTTAAATAAAAGGATTCTGTTTATAATGGATACAGCACACATAAAGATGTTTGTTAACTTTGTTTGTTGCTGAGCGTCAAACCTCAGCATTTTATAGACAATTTATATTGTGGACGGACTCCAATCCATTTTCATGTGAAGCTGTAAGTATAAAATTTGGACGCAGCTTACGCCTGAAAAAAAAATAACTATTATTTATTTTGTTACGTTTTAGTAGGATTTAGGTAATTTTATTATTGCGTAATTTTCTATCTCAGCACACCTAATTGTTCATTCACAAAATGTTCGTCAAATAAAAAAAAATACCCAGTAATTCATAGTAATAAAGAATAACGGCCTTGGGATTTGGTACTTTATCTTTATAATCTCAAAGTAAGTTCTCGGAAATTTCAAATAATTATAATAAAATTTAAATGTGATAACCCTAAAACATGGATCTTTTAAAATACTGCATATACCCTTTACTTTTAACTATACTTTTTACGTACACATTTTTTTTTTTCCTTTGACTATTCAGAAAGATAAAAGAGCCACCGTTGAAAACCATCATCACTGTATACTGTATTAACTGTCTTAGGACATCACGGGTACAATATAACCGTTACCGTGCTGACGTGCTGCAAAAACACACTCACTCACTCACTCTTCTAAAAGGGATGTTTTACATGGCTGGTAAGGAAGCCTTGAATAGCAGAATCGTCAGCAAATTTTATGAAGGTTGAGTACAAAGTGTTCAGAGTGGGAAATGGAACACAACGCTGAGCTAGTTCTGTTGAGTTGGTTTAAAGTCCAATATCAGCACTATATATAGGGTTTATTGTAGATGGGCTCCAAGACTAGCGTCGGACAATTTTATGTGCTGCCACTCACTAGACAGGGCGGAGGCACCATGATTCTACTTTTATTTCTAGGGCTAGTTTTAGCCCAGACTATAATTTTCTCACAACCATTCCCAAAACTGGATATGTATGATTAATAAAGGGAAGTGAGAGGGAAAGTTGTTGATGGTGAGGGGTGTGATTGGCTCAACACCGCAAAGGCACTGAATTCACCCTATACAATTATAGTTTCAACTGCCGACCATTGAAAAAACCTAAATAAATAAGTCCACCAAGTTGAGTATCAAAAACTGGGTCATACGTTCAGACGCTTTAAATCGAAGGAAATAATAATCAACCTCAAACTTTCCTCACCTAATTATCTCTGAATTCAGAGATAAGCTAAATAACCTCTAAAGACATTGACAAGACAGTGTGTAGAGATTAGAGAACCTAAGACTCACCAGTGAAGTTTAGGGTGGGGAACTGGGTCATGTCGACACCTGCTGCACCGTAAGCTCTTTCCAAGTTGGCCAAGGAATCTTTCAGCGCAGTCTCCGTCTGTGCAGTTGCGTCAACCAATTTGCCACCCGCAGATCTATAATGAGAAAATCAGAAGGGTTGCATTCATTTAGGCGATCAAATAAACTATCAATGGTGGTGAGGCCTTGCTTTAAAAATTATCAATTTAGTACAATGCTGTTGAAAAGTTATTCAGGAATAATCAAAAATGTTATTGACAACCTGTTTTTTTTTGTTTTTTCTTTCTTTATTTGTGTTTGATAAGAGCAGCTGGTAAGAAATATTATTAATTATTAATGTACCAGTCTTTCTTTTTTTTGGTGTGTGCTTTATTTGATATGAATCTTTAGTTTAGCACAAGTTAAACTTATTTATAAGTAAAATTACAGAATGATGAAAGATAACTTGGACATGTGAGATTGGCTTGTCAAAACTACAGGCTAGGAAAAATCACTCCGAAAGATAATGCTTAATCATTGAATTCAACCTATATTGGGTGATACTTTTAAACAGGAGTTGACAGCAAAGATAAAAACCATCCTTTTAAACTCAGAAAGCAACTTTTAATTACTTAAATGTATCAAACCAATGATTCAAACTTGTTCTTTCATGCAGACACACTCACTTTGTACGGTATTCCCTGATCTTGTCCACAAACAGCTGCTGGATCGGATCAAGGTTTGCCTTCGCCGCAACAGCTGTGACCCCGAAGTTCCGCTGGGCTTGTTGAGCGAGGCATTGTCCTGCCGGCAGCAGTCTCTGTACAGCTTGGCGGAGCATGTTTCTGTAATTGAATTAAAATAGGATCCCTTTTCTTTAAAAAATGTTGTTTTGGCATAATGATAATCGAAGGAATATTATAAATTCAATTGAAAAATAATTACGTTTAGAAGCTTATCACTTCTTTATTTATATATATTGCTGCTGCTTGCATTGATATTTATCCAAAATTTATTTCACAGAATTAATCATTCTTTGCAAAAAGAAGAACATGTAACTGAGGAAAGTTACTTGATTTTGGGCAATGCCCCTAGTAAATGTAAATGTATCCAAAATTCTGAATTCTCTTTAAACCTGTCTGTTTGCCAATAATGGACATAAAACACTACATCACAAAAGCACAATTTAAATATCTTTTTATAGACCTAGATCACACTTTATTTTTAAAAAAATTAAACTAAGAGAGGGCTTCACTTTATTTGATGGTCTGACGTAGTGCACATAGCAAAACTTCAATAGAAACACTGTATAGCTGCCAACCTAAGTTTCTCACAGGGAAACATCTGGAACAGACCTTAAAGACCCAAAAAGTATAACCAAAAGCGAAATAATCAATGTATTCAGTGGTAACCCCTCCAGGGACAATTGGCAGTGTGCCTATAGACACCCTTAAGAAATTCTAAAACTTAGTGATTGATATTTTAAGGGCTGAGTCTATACAGTAAAACATGTATACCGCAGAACTTTTGGTTCCAGAAGAAAAATTCTGCTCTAAGCAAGCTGCCGCTATAGCCAGTACATGTATAGGCATATTGAGTAAACACTACCAAAACAATTGAATAATTTAATATTTTATCTATTACCCCCCGTCCTCTAACTTTTTGTTTATAATTTTGTAACCATTCAAATTATCATAATTCGTGAGCCCTCTGTATTAAGTTGTATTGCTTTTGTAACTTGTCCCTCGTTTTTTTTGTTGCTCTTGGTCTTCTTTGCTTTGCGTACATTTACTCAGAGTCAGAGACTATCTAGGTCTAACAGTAGGACCTGTATTGCCCTCCAACACTTTCTCTCTCTCTTGTAAGTTCCACCTAGCGATCATGCGATGGTTCTGCCTCATTCATCAGTGGGCTGACCAATCCCATTGTAGCATCGTCGACTACATACCTATCGAACACCCTTCCCTCCCAGCATTATCATAACACACAAAATCACCAGTCTGAGGTATCACACTACACGTTTGCATCCTTTGTCTAGACCTAGCACCTATTGGACAAATACAAGAAGGAAAATGTGTTGAGCTTTCTCCCTGGCTCAGCACACTGCTGTACCGTTTGACTGGCCGTTATTTTGGATCCAAAGTTCACTCCCTCCACACGTTGTATATCCAAGTTTACCATAGAAAAAGAGAGACCAGAGAGAGCAATAGAGAGCTTGATTGAGCAATAGAGGGAGAGAGAGGGGGGCGTAATCGGAACATGGAAATACAGAAATAAATTTTAAAATATTAATTACAAATTTAATTTAAAGAATGGGTAATACATATTCAATGAATACGGATGGTTGAGCCCAAAACTTTTTTTTTTACAATGGGAAATATCAAAAGTGCACACACCAGCAACTCCTGTTTGACCTATTTTTTAAGACAACAACAAATTAAAAAGAAGGGATCAACAAACTAAGCTCAATAATGTAGTCTCCCTAGACTGGAGTTTAGAGGGACTGCGCTTGTGGTCTCCCTAGACTCTACCTTAATAAATGCTGTCTATCGCAATTATTCAGAGTTAATTATAATCTATCCTTAGACCCAGAGAACATGACGTAGGGGATTATTTATATAAAATTCTTAGCTTTATTCGACAGTGTATATTCAATGAATACGGATGGGTTGAGCCAGAATTTGATTTGAGCAAAAACACTCAAATAATTATAGATCTAGAAATAGGGTAGGATGCACAAACATGACGTAGATTACGTCTCATCTTAAGCCTTCTTACTCTCATAATATGAAGACGAGACGTAAGCTGCGTCTTGTTTTTTGCATTGAACTACCTCTAGCTTCTTGAACTGGTAGCTTCTCTAGTCTAGATCTAGATTTAGCCTCCAGATCTCGAGATCTAGAAGAGTCGGTTCTGCTAATACAATCCACTAGTCAATAGTTACTCAATCTATGTAGATCTATATCTGAGTAAAACATCCTTCGGAAAAATTGCACTAGATCTACGTCTATATTTTAAGATTTAATCATTAAAACAAAATAACATGCCATGTTCGCCTGACCTTACCACTATTGAACCTTACCACTATTGACAATCGACCCTCTGCTAAGAAAAAAGCTCTCTTGTTTCAGAGAGTAACAACTTTACCCGATTTACTTCCGGTAAGTAGCCGGATAAACCACCAGCACAGGGTTCTATTAATAGCACTATTGATGTAACGGTAGTGCTTCCGTGGGTACATGTGTGCCTACGGAGGGCTCGTTTGTTTAAAAATCATCATTCATTCAGGTGTCAGGTCTGGCGCAGACATCGACGATCAGGGATTTCCAAGCCTCTCTGTCTTCAGTCCGTCTGATACAAATGGCCAATCAGATAGATGGGAGGGGTCGAAAGGAACAAACAAACAACATTTCATATGGAAAGCAAGAAAAGAGAGACAGTAAGACAACCAGATAGGCATTCAGTTAGACGGAAGGGACCGAAAGGAACAAACAAACACACCTGGAACTTTCCAACTGGCCAAAAATACATCGTCATTGAGCTTATCCGGTTGCTGTTGTTGTTGTTGTTGTTGTTGTTGTTGTTGTTGTTGTTGTTGTTGTTGTTGATGTTATTTTGATGTTTTCTTTTATTTATTTATTTATTATTTATTTATTTATGTATTTATTTATTTATTTATTTATTTTGTTATGAATTTGAGCTTGACCCAGAATCCCATACCCATACAATACTCTTACAAGTATAAATAAAAGAATGACTAAAAGAACATTATCCTAATCTTGCGATTTAACAGTTACGTGCCGGTACTCCTTTGTTTTGATATCTACTAAACGTTTTATGAGATGTTCATAATTATAAGCAGATACAAGCACTCTCTCTTCTTCTGTTTTTAAAGATACGCTTTGTCTTTTTTTCTGCCTGTCCTTATCCCTCCCTGCACCGTACCGGTAGCATCTCTGTGATCTCTAACAGACTTTTGCAGTAAGAGGTGTCACCTGTTAGAGATCACAGAGGTGCGTACCGCGACCCGTGAAGATCATGATTTTATGCAAGACCTGATGATCATGTTAGTGTTGTGTGCCCATACCATATCAATTTGCGTTTATAGGCCTACTAGTTTTTATAGGAGTATAAAGCGCGCAAAACGGAAAATGCTATTATTATTTACTATGAACTGACACCAAGATGACTCTGCCATTTGAACAGGACTCATGTCCTCCAACAAAGTAGATTTAGATCAACCTTTGGTTAAAGCATTCCCTGCACGTAAGAAGATTATTATTATTGAATAAAAAAAATTACAATATTAATTTTATTTTTGTGAATCGCCATAGACGTACGCGTGTATGTTTGTGTAACTTTGTTTTTGTGCAGTGTGTTTGTATGGTTCGTGTTGGAGGTAATGAGTGATGGTGTCAAAGGGATTGCTAAATCATTCTTTTATATTTCGATCTAGGTCTAGATCCAAATCCTTCATTTTGCAATTTAGATCTAATCTAGAATTTATATCTAGAAGCTTTATCTTATCTATAATCTAGATTATATCTATGGTCCATATCTAATTTAGAATCTAGAATTGATCTAGAGCCTGGATCTATAGCCCCCCCCTTACACTACAGTTGAAACTTGATGGAGATTTCTAGATTTAAATACATACATGTATGGCATTTCTAGTTATAGACCAAAATCTATTAATTTTGGTGAAATATCTATGTTCTGAGATCTAAATCTAGATGATCCTAGATCTGTAACTAAACTGTACCTGCAGCGTTATTATTTTAACACGAAGTCCAAATTGTCGATCCCCCAGTCGTTAAAATGGGACATAACGTTATACTATCGACAAAGTAATATATCTGCAAATTCATAAACTACACAATCAACTAGTATCGTCTAATAACTCAATTTGTCATAACCCAATCGTGTTAGTGCAGGGTGTGTGGTCTGGTGTTTTCACACCCATCTCAAGTATGGATGTAGTAGTAGTAGTAGTAGTAGTAGTAGTAGTAGTAGTAGTAGTAGTAGTAGTAGTAGTAGTAGTAGTAGTAGTAGTAGTAGTAGTAGTAGTAGTAGTAGTACATAGTAGTAGTAGTAGGGAACGCAACCGCCAGGGATCGAAATCGGGACCTTTTGCGTCGGAAGCCGATGTTCTACCCCAGGACCACCGCGCGCCCCGTCAGTCAAGATAAAATGTCCGAGAGAGAACAATATGAAGTACAGCGGGAAAGCTTGATTTTGTCTGCATCGATACTCACGCAGGGTGTGAAGACTAAGTGTCTGGTTCGCTCACGTCGTTACACGCCGTGACAATACTACTACCAGAATAAACACCAGCAACCGACTGGACTTCACCAAAACTAGACCAAGGAGCCAGATAGAGTGAGTGAGCCTGAGAAATTCCTGGCCAGTGGCCTAAATGTAGTTGTACACAGTGCAATTTGTTGGTTGTCATAATACTATTGTTCCATCGCTATTTACAGTTTTCTCTTATAAACGTGTGTATAATTGGCTTAGCATCAGATGCTGGTATTTGCAACTGAGTAGGTTCAAGTTCGAACTCGATTTTGGCGAGCTCATCAGCCATTTCATTTCCTTCGATTCCGACATGGCTGGGAATCCAGCAGAGAAGTACAATTTTTTACAATGTTTCTGTATTCCGTGAATTTGTTCTAATATTTTGAGAATTTTAGGATTTTTGGAGTTTGCCTCCCCCACCGCTCCCACCAGAGAGGGCGAGTCAAAGAGGATGAGAGAAAGGGACAAGACCCAGTGAACGCTGGATGTGGATAGCTGGGCGGCAAGGAGTCCAAGAGATCTGGCCCAGTAAGTCGAGGAATTCAAGTCAAGATATTCACAAGGGAAGGAACCACGTATTTACAAAGTATTACATAGTTATTCCCCTTGGTTCTTTCCTATTTCTTAACTGTAATTGAAAAAAATTACTTTAAGCCATTGTTATGAGTGAGTAATGTCGAAATATACCTGATACTATGACTACCTATTTTGTTTTGTTGTTTGTTTGTTTTTTACATTCGGCTTTTTGTTCTTAAAATCTTCGCTTAAATTTTGTTTTTGTTCTGCAGAATGACTTTTTCAATCTAACGTCTTTCTGTCTGTCCCTCTGCTTTGAGTTGTTTTTAATGTCCAACATTTTCATTTTCACAACAACAACATCAACAATAATAATAATAATAATAATAATAATAATAATAATAATAAAAATTGTAGTGCGTGGTTGGTGCTCTAATAAATCAAAAGGATAATAATAATAATAATAATGATAATAGTAATAAAAAAAATCATGAAAAAAATAACAATAACAACAATAATTCCAACACCATAAGCCTTAAGAAGAACTCGTTTTATTTGGCTCTATTAAAAATACTGTAAAAAGACAATAAAATATTGGAGTTTCTAAAACATATTGTAATTATATCTACTAATAGTCAGCTAAAAAACTTAGTGACTCAGGCTAATGACTATAGCTTAGAGTCACATCAAATCAATACATTCTTACTCAGCCTATGAAAGGCGAAAAAAGATAATGAATCAATAATTTCTCTAACTAAGCTAGCCATTGCAGTTAAAGTTAACATGAGATCAATAAGTGACGACATAAGCTAGTGATATTGCACAGGAAAAGTGAGCAGTAATACATGTAAAATCCTTATGGCAAAAAATTACTTGCAGTGGTTAGAAAATCAATCCACTCATAAAGAAGAAAAAAGCATGGTTCTTTAGACGTCAATAGAAGTGGGGGAGGAACATGGAGGCATACATACTTAGTTATACCTGTCCTGAGACTGATGGATGCATTAGAGATGTCATTTGAGTGGGTTTTAACGTCCATTAGTAGCACTATATAGGCTATATTGTGGACGGACCCCAAGACGGACGTCTGACAATTTTATGTGCTGACACACACAAGACAGGGCGGGGATACAAAGACTCCTGTCTCAGCCGGTCACATTATACTGACACCGACCCAACCAGTAGGGAACGCAACAGCCAGGATTCGAACTCTTTGCGTCGGAAGCCGATGTTCTAAGTCATCCTGTTGAAGCTCACTGACGTTCCCCCTACCTGTCTTAAGACTGATCAAACCAATGGGTACATTAGGGGACATCTGACTGGGATTTGATCCTGGAATCTCCTGTTTAGAAGCTGTAATCACAAACCTTATCAATATGGTGTAACTATCATAACCATGATCATCTTGATCAGCCAGCAATGTCTGATCTTACGTTCCCTCAGATTCATTGGGGGGCGGTCTGTCTTACGTCGTAACGTGGTAGAGCGTTGGTCTCCCAGTCAGGAGTTCCTCGGTTCGAAATCCATGATCTGTGTCAGTATTATGTGACCAACTGAGAAGGGAGTTCAGGTCTTCCCACTCTCTATTTGTAAGGAAAATATTGAAAATTGTCAGACATTAGTATTTGGATCCGTCCACAATATAGTCTAAATAGCGTCGACACTGGACATTAGACAACCAACCCAGGTCAACTAAACCCGCAGATTCCTTTTATGGCATACGGGGCTAACCGATACTGACTCAATTTTTAATGGCACCACAGTCAAAAGTTTTTCTTACCAAATTCTATTTTTTTTTTTATTTACAGAATTTTTACTCGCTTATATATTTACAACCAATGCATAGATTTATGCCAATACTTTTTACATGGACAATAATATTTTTGACTTCCAAAATAATGGAATTAAAAACTACATGTATATATATATACATACAAAGCGGTGAACATTTTATTTGTTCTCTGATATGTGGCCCATGTAAAAGTGAAAGGAGAGACTAATGATTTCTACAGAAAACAATCTAAAAAATAAGTGACAATCAAATCAATAAAACATTATATGTTTATTCTAAGATAAAAATAAGTTTGACAATATGATGATATTACTGCAATGCAATTTCTTTCTTGTACAATTTATTTTAAAAAATGAATGTAAAGATTGCAAACATCAGAGAAATTAGAAGACAATAAATGAGATTCAGATTTAATAAAGAGGTCCAGATCTGATATATACATGTACTATAGTATATACACATGTTGCGTAAAGCTGCAAGGGAATTCTCAATCTACTCCCCCTGAAAGTTGTGTAAATAAAGTTTGAACATTTTGGGCAATTGTATACTGAAACAAATAGCATTCACTCATATTGGAACATGTTTTGTAAACATAATTAAAATAGGTGCTGAAACTAACGTGTTTTCAACTTTTGAATATGTCTTCCACTCGTTGTGGTAGACTATTCCACAGAAACCATACGATATGGGTTTTATATTATATAAAAAATCAGAGAACAACCAAAAAAATCAATGTCATCACACCTTCCTCTTACTTATAGGTGCTGAAACTAATGTATTTTCAACTTTTTAAAAGTCTCTTTTGAATATGTGTCTTTCAATCGTTGTGGTAGACTATTCAACAAACAACATATTATGATATGTGTTTTTTCTTTAAGTCCATATATAAAAAATCAGAGAACAACCAAGAAAAAAAAATCAATGTCATCATACCCTCCTCTCACTTATCTTTTACAAACAGTTACGATTATTACAAAACACAACTTGGAAGACCCTGAGAAGATGTACATTTGTACATGAAATAAGAAAAAATCTGTGACAGAAAGAATTGAACAAGTCTATTGAGCCTTCATAATATAATACAACAATAACAAAATAATCTTGTCTGTTATTGCATGGATTGGAAGGCAAAAATTTAAATAACAGAAATTATGACTAGAGACTTGAAAGTCAGGAATTTAAAATATTCGTAATAGCAATCATAATATCTCAGAATAAAATCTCAATAAAAATGTGTCAATTTAATGGGTTGATTTTTTTTTATGAATTAAAGATTTACAATTTAATTAAATGTGGACTGCCTAATGAAGTCTTAAAATAATAAAAACAACTGGAATATGCCTTTGTTCTAGATCTCTGACAATAAAATAAAATTTAAAAAACACCAACTAGATAAAATACAGAAAGCATATATGTCATACATTTTGAGAATAATTGTTTCATATAATTTAGTTAAATATCAAAAGTTCAGTGACAATAAATTTGACCATAAATTATGCTTCTGGGATGAGAGGCGTAAAAAAAACCTCACCATTCTGCTGAATAAACATGAGTATTTGCGAAAATGATAACTTGAACATATATCAACTGGTGTAATGTTTTTAGAAAGAACTTCTAACATTCTCTAGATTTGTGTAAAAAAGGTGAATCTAAATCAGGGCATTTTCTCCATATAGATCTCGTAACAAATCATTTATTTATATTTTTATTTACATTAAGTGTTTGCCAAAAATGGCTGAAACTTGTCACACGAGATGAATGCCTGCATTTGGTCTGATGATGACGTTAACTCTTAAAAGTCTAACCATACAAGATGGCAACAACAACAAAAAATGAAACCCGCATTCGTTACATATATGAAAGATGGCGTATTTAGGTCTGACTGAAAGCTCTTACTACCTTTTCAAAAATTTAAAATAGGCCCCAGTTTGAAATATACGTGTATATCATTATAATTTTACAACATGAAACTTTATGTTAACAGTAGTTAATCATTGCGATACAATAGTTTGTAAACTCACAGCAAAAAAAAAATAAAAAAATTTAAAGATAGTAAAAACTAATCCTCAATAAATCTTATTTTCATAATATCTTTACATTGATTAAAAAAAAAAATGCTACTTACAAGGTCAAGCATAAGACGGAAATTCTGACCCAATCTCTATAGAGGGAGGGAGAGAATTCTCTCCCTCTCTCCAGGTTTAACGTCTCCTAGGTTCCCCTGGGGGATCCTATACTGACTGAAATTCTGACCCCTTTTTTCATTGCTGAGCTAATTACACTTAACTGGTATTATTGGTCGGGAAATAGGATAGTGCTATTATACACATCATATTCCTTTTTTCCTTCCATGTTTAAAAGATCTGAAGATTTAACATGTCCTCAATAGAAAACAATAAAATTCTGTTCGCTATGAAAGAAAAGGTGTAAATTTAACTACTGTTTAAAAAGTAATGTCTATGACATGATGGCACTTAAAAAATTTGTGTCATTCATTTTAATGATAATGCAAAATTTTAATATAATTGTGACATGATATGCTATGACACAGACTGAATAAAAATGCAAATTTAATACACAAAAAGTGTTTTTTTTTTTTACAATTGAAGGACATTTAAAAGGTAAAAAAGAATGATTGAACCAAATATTTATTCACACTCACTATCTTCCTCCATTCATCGTTCTTTCTCTTTAATTCTCCTTGTCCTTCTGTCTGTCTCTCTCTCTCAGTATATCTATTTTCACTACAAATGCAATACAATACTTCAAAAAGTATCAATTTTTTTTTATACTTTAAAATAATTTTAGAGCGTGGAATCAGGATGGATTTTCACAGAATCCCTATAAACCCGATTGGTTTTTTTTCTTCCCTTTTAATTCAGACATGAAATTAATGAAATCAATATTTTCACTTTTCATATGACAAGTTTAAACAAGCAAAATCTTGTTGTTGCTTAGCCCCTTGAGTGAAAACAGATTAGAAATGACCTAACTTAGGTAACAATTTCTTAGCAGTCTGTACAGTGCAGGATTTCTAAAGTAAAAAACGTTAATCATTTAGCTCCGTTTTTGGTCTCTACTCTACGGGCCTCAGACCAGGAGACAAGGTGAAGGTCACAAGCTGGTTATGTCTCTGTACAGATTAACCACTTGAGGCCCGGTTCTGATCCCAGACCGAGCTGATGGCGTTGACTTCACACCTAACTCAACATCTCCGTACATCTTTTTTGCGTGATGTAAACCTTCACTGTGTTTCCGTCTGGACTGTGCTCCCTGAGTGAAAGAAAAGAAAGATGCCAACGTATGAGACAGCAGGATAAATAAAAACCACTTATTTTGTTTAAAAAAAAAAAAGTATTACAATAATAACAACAATAATAATAATAATCTGTAATTTTACTCTAATGCATTATAGAAGTTATTTTTGCAGTGACAAATGATAGCTTTTGAGTATTTTAAATAAATAAGACTCTTCTCTACCATGTGCTTTCAAAGAAGAAATCATATTATATAGTGTTTTGGAACAATCAGAGAACGATGGGGAGCTATAAGGATACCAAAATTAAGGCCTATTCTTTATGAAAAAGTGGTAATTTGTGCGATTGTATGAGGGATCTAAACCTTACCAAATTCCAGTCTCAGACACTTATAACAATGGATCTGATCTAAGAAAAAAAAACAAGCTTGGTTGCCTAACGTCAGAACTGAAAAGGTGATATTGTGAATGCGTGCCAACAATTGTACATGCTGCCACACAGAGAAAGTTTCGGATGTCCTAGACTCCTGTCTCAGTCTATCACGTTATACTGACACTGACCCAACCAGTGGGTTGAAATTGAACAAATGGGATCTAAGGTTGCCAATTAGGGTAAACGGTACCAATTCTTGATTTACAGAGTTTAAATAACAAGACAAATGTCTGTAGCTGATAATGTAACTTATTAATTGCGTTATTGTAATTGAATCACATCTTGTACTATCCAATTATATAGAAGATATAATTCTTATTTTTTTCAAATTCCCTCAAAACTACAAAACATGTGGTATCCATGGTGGTTTGTTCACTCAGTGATGTATGCAAAAAGTACGCAGGCCAGGTAATATGATGGGGGAGAAATGCCTCAAGTGGTAGAGCATTCATGTCCCAGTTGGGAGGTCCCCTGTTCAAAAACCATGACCGTTCAAATATTTATTTGTCCCATTTCTCCCGCTGCTAATTCTACAAGTGTCAGTATTTATAATGTTGCCTGTTGAGATAGGAGTGCAGTTAACCCCTCACTGTCTCTGTGTTTCAGTATATTAAACTGCCACATGTTAGACTTGGCACCCACACACAATATGGCCTACAAAGTGCTGACTTTAGACATTATACAACTAACTCATCTCAACTCTAATGATATAAACTTGAACATTTTAGTCACCTCAGTTTTCTACAATACTCTAAAATCTTTAGTATTTTAGAATGAGATAGGGGGGGTTGAGTTGAGTTGGTTTTAACATCCAACATCAGTACTATATAGGCTATATTGTGGACGGGCCCCACGACGGACATCTCACAATTGTACGTGCTGCCACACACGAGACAGGACGGAGATACCACGACTCCTGTCTCAGCCGATCACATAGTGACACCGGCCCAACCAGTAGGAGACGCGACCGCCATGATTCGAACTCAGGACCTTTTTCTTCTACCCCTGGGCCAACGCCCCCCCCGAATGAGATAGGGCATTACTTAACTGAGATGACAATTTGAATTACCTTTGTAAAGACACGCTTGTTGGCCCTGGGTAGAGGCTCTGCTAGCCAACTCCCTTCCCGGGCGCTATCCCGACCCATTTTCTTCACCAGTGCAACTTTTCTGATCTTTGGGTTTTTCCGATCATAAATGCCCCTGAACTTTTCATCGTGCAAAGTGACTGTACGTGAAATTCCAATCTGAAATTCACTCTTGTTCTTCTGATCTTGTTGCTTAATTCGAGGGCTGCTCTCTCTTTTCCTGCGCACCAAGCCCTCCACCCACTCTTCCTCCAAGTCTTCCCAGCCCTGTTCCTCCTCAATGCTGTCGTCTCTAGCTCTTCTCTGCTCCTCCCTGAGGAATTCCGCATCCTCTTCCGCCGCCTGATGCTCCCAGTGCATCACCGCGAAGATAAGCAGTGTTTCTACAGTAACCATGACAACCAAACCGATGGCGAGGGGTCGTTGGTCGCTCCGACACTTGGGCATAGCTGCGGGAGGCAAGGGAAAAAATGGATTTTTAAGTGCATAAGATTTAGCCATAACATGCCTCTATATTGCAGTTCTAGAGGCAAAATATTGTAACTGTTCTCTTTAACTTTTTGTAGTTACTATAATGCAGTGCTAATCTCAAAAAATCAAAGTCTTCCAATTCAAATTTCTCACTGACCGAATTTTAGTGGTAACCTAAAAAAAACTCAACAAAGTTACTGTACAGGATGTCCTACTTTGTTATGAATATTGATTTTTGCCAGCGTTCCTGATTTTCGAAATAATAAAAAAATGGACCCCTTTAAATGGACCGTATTTATCATGCCCATTGCAGATTTCTTCTTGAACTTTATAATTGTGGACACTCTGTTGAATCATATTCAAGAATGTAAAATCATTTTCATATGGGACATCCCCTACTAATTTGAGTTTTTAAAAGATTATTCTGAATATGGTAATCCAAACAATGGCCAAAGGCTAATGATAGTATTTTCTGTTTCTTATTTTCTCTTTCAGTTACTTCTTTTTAAAATAATTTTATGCAAAATCTTATTAAATATGATACTATTAAAATTCAAACATGTACAACAGGTTTCAGAAAAAGTCCACATTGAACTAGGCAGAATACAGATGAGCCTATAACCTACCTTCTACATAGATATATAGCACTTACTTTAACTAAGAGAATATATGCCTTCTAACATCAATAACAATCAGTGCTGTGTATAAATCATGAGAATGTTGAGTAAAAAGTAAAATTATATTGATTAAAGACAATAATGTTGGATTACCAGCTTAGGTTTGGCCTGAGAAATTCGCAGATAAATTTAACTTTGAAAAATAATACTAAATTGAAAAAACAAGAACACCAGCAGCAGCAGCAGTAGTAATGGTACTATTTGTGATAGATCAGGAATTTTTTGAGTATTTTTCCACAATGGTAGAAGCTTTGGACTTTCCCAATCAAGATAGCAAGTCACTTAAAGAGACGCAGTAAGTACCCTAGCCATGAAACTTCTTTTTTAAGGAGCGTAGTGGCCTAGTTGTAGAAACCATGCTCGCTTTAAGTGGCAGGGCGAATCGGTGCCATTGCATCTACAACTGTGTACAAGTTAAGGGTTCTAATCCCACTACGTACAATCACTGTTCTGCCATTTTCACAAGAAGCCTTCTTAAAAAATGTGAAAAAATACCTTAAAATTGCAGATCTACTTGTAATGAATCCAGTAGCCTTGCTCATTCTAAAATTTAAATGTATTTTTGGGGGAAGTAGTAGTAGTGGTAGTAGTAGTAGTAGTAGTAGTAGTAGTAGTAGTAGTAGTAATATCAGCAGCAGAGTCAGAGTGGTCGATACCATGTCGTAGCAGTAGAGTTGTTTACCTTTAGAGCCTAGATGTCCTGGGTGAATAGGGTTTAGTACTCGCTCGCCATAGTCTAAATACATGTAGTTGTGTCTACACATCGGCATGTAAACCTATAGTGAGGGGGAAAGAGACTTGTTAAATTTACAATTGAAAGAATAGTTCATTAGAAAAACTACATCCTAGATGGCAGTCTCTGGTTAGTTTACTATGCCCATACCCCCCATTTTGGATGTCCTACTGGTCCTACTTAAATTATGTTGACAGTGTGTAGGCCTACTAGATATAGATCTAGATCAGACTCAGCCATTCTTCATTTAGATCAATAAATCTAGAAAAGATCTAGATCTAGATCTAGTTAGAGGTTAGATATCTAAATACTCCATCGCAAGTCCTCTGTAAATGCTATTACTGTAATTGTATTATAAACATTACGATTAGGCCTAGATCTAGACCTCTAGATCAGCATACATTGATAAATTAATTTAATTCGCAGCTGTCACTGATAATCTAATTATACCTTCTAGAATCTACATGAACTTTGCTTTAATTAGAACTAGATCTAAATCTAATCTCTAGATCGAGATAGTTTCTACACACCAGGCGAAATTAAAAGAAAAACAACACATGTGGAGATGAGGACGGCTGCCAGTGGGTAGCGGCCTATGCGGCGGGTATCTCTGCGCATCGCACGTTGGGTGCCTTTGAGTGTGAGGATACCAAAATAAAAAGCCTCGCCCTCTAGGCCTAATAATAATAATAATAATTGTAATATATTGATTATTGAGATAATTAAGCAATTGTGGTCAAAGGGATATAACCATTGATATGCATGAAGTATGAGAGAATTACTAGAGTTGTCCCACTTGAGTTGTGAGGAACCCTTGGATGTAAAAGATCGTAAAGGCAGAATAAAGAGGTAAACATGGACGCTGGAGCTAGTTCTTGTATATTATATGTATTGATAGACAGAATCTTTACATTTGGCGACGAGGATCTTTCTGCTTCTGCACCTCATTCTATCTGTTTAAAGGATGTTTTAAATAAAAACAGTGAAGTGTTTGGAGAGTCAGGCCTACTCAAAGATAGGAAGGTTAGACTTAGCATTTAAAGTGGCAGTGTCCCAAGGTACTGCAAAGCCAGAAATCCCCCATTGGCAATGAGAGAAAAAATAGAGACAGAGCTAAAAAGGCTTGAGGATAATGGCATACAAGATTGAGCGACGCCCATAGTCCCTGTTAAAAATAAAGATAACTCTGTCAGAATATGTGGCGACTACAAAGTCACCATAAACCAGCAAGTTGACAAGAATCAGCACCCTATCCCACTAATCGAAGAGATAGCCCTGAAGCTTGCCGGTGGCGAAAAGTTCAAAGAACTAGATTTTTCCCATGCATACACTCAGCTTGAGCTGGACGCTGATTCTAAACACTTCACTACCATCAATACTCATAAAGGTCTGTATCAATATGAGATGGCTGTGCTTTGGAATTTCCTCTAGCCCTGGAATTTTTCAGTCTGTAATGGACAGTATTTTCTAAGGGATTCCAAATGTTTGTGTATACTTTGATAATGTTTATATCACAGGTAAAAAGGATACAGAGCATTTGCAAACATTGAGCAATGTGTTGAACATTATAAAACAAAAAGTGTCAATTCATGCTCAATGAAATAAACGTCTTGGGCTACAGACTGAACCAAAACGGCTTACAGCCACAGGATGACAAAGTAAAGGCTATAAAAGAGCCCCCAAAACCTGAAAACACACATCAGTTAAAATCCTTCCTTGGAATGATAAACTATTATTCCAAGTTTGTGGGAAACTTGCCCCGAACCTAGCTCCTTTGTACAAGCTTTTGAGAAAGGGTGAAAAATGGCAGTGGGCTAAGGAACAAGAAGAAGCCTTTCATAGAGCCAAAGAGATTTCGCCATCCAAACAGGTTGTGGTTCATTTTGATGCCTCAAAGAAAATCATCTTGACATGTGCCGCCTCTCCAGATGGACTTGATGCAGTCTTGTCCCATGAGGAAAGCCCAGGCGAGCGTCCGATTGCTTTCGCTAGCAGGTCTCTAAATAAGTCAAAACGAAATTACTCACAAATTGACAGGGAAGCATTGGCTTTAATTTTTTGGTGTAAAGAAATTCCATAAATTTGTCTATGGACAACAATTTACACTCATTACAGATCACAAACCTCTCTTTGGTTTATTTGGGGAATCCAAGCCTCTCCCTGAGCACGCATCACCCAGAGTGCAGAGGTGGACCATAACACTTGCAGCCCACACCTATCAGTTAAAATACAGATCTGGCAGCGAAAACAATGCGGATGCTTTGAGTCGGTTACCACTGCAACAGAACACAAAAGAGTATGTTCCTGAAGACATTGAAATGTTATTTAGTGTCATTGACACTGCAGGGTTGAATGTTGATGATGTTGTGAATGCAGCAAGGTCAGATGAGTGTTTGAAACAAGTCTTGAACTTTTGTAAGAATGGATGGCCTGAAAATGTTGTTGAGAAACAAAAAAAGACAGAATGAACTCAGTATTGAAAATGAATGTATTCTATGGGGTTCAAGAGTTATCATTCCCATGTCACTACAAAATGATGTTTTGAAAATGTTGCATGAGGTCCATGTGGGTATATTGAAGATGAAGAGTCTAGCAAGGTCTTGGTTGTGGTGGCCACATTTAGATGCTGACATAGAGAAATTCGTCAAACTTTGTTCATCATGTCAAAAAACATGAAAAAACACCCTGCTAAGGCACCACTACACAACTGGGATTGGCCAACTGAGCCATGGAAGAGAATCCACATAGACTTTGCTGGTCCCTTCATGAACAAAATGTTTATGATTGTAATTGATGCCCATTCTAAGTGGTTAGAAGTCAAACAAATGCACACTATCACATCATCAGACACAATATTAGAACTCAAGGAAATTTTTTCTTTCCATGGACTACCAGATCAGATAGTCTCAGACAATGGTCCAAGTTTCACCAGTCATGAGTTTAAACTATTTTGTGCAGCCAATGGCATTGAGCACATAACAACCTCGCCGTACCACCCTGCTGGACACGGTCTAACGGAAAGAGCTGTAGGCATCTGTAAAAGTGCCATGATTAAGCTTGGTCCAAAGTTTAGCATCAGAGAAAGGCTGAACAGATTCCTTACCAAATACCTATAAGTAAACTACTTAAACCTAGATCTAGAGAAAATGAGATCTCTTCAACTAACCAGCAGGTTTGGATTGAAATGTAAACTGTAAACTGTGAAGTGCGAACACAGTTCAACACACCTCGAATCGAAACGTCAACTACACGTGAACACACCTATGACACACGACACTTAGCACAGGGGTTATTGCTGAGGTCAATCAATAGGAGCGTGTCCGAGGACACCGGATAGCCTCGAGTGTGTCTCTCTTTCCTGTGACAAACAGCAAACACTGTGTGCTGCGCTACCGGTGCATGCATGTGATGTGCAAAGTCATTCCCTGGGGTCCCCTCTTCATGGAATTAGTCGCAGTTCTTACGACCAGACACAGGTTGTTGTTAAGTTGCTTTAACGTCCGACGTCAGCACTTTATAGACCAAATTTGGACGGGCCCCAAGACTGACGTCTAATAATTTTATCTGCGACCACACACGAATCAGGGCGGGGATACCAAGAACCATGTATCAGCTGTTCACATTAAACTGACACGGCCCCAATCGCTAGGGATTAGAACGCCAGGGCTCGAACCACGGACCTCCTGCGTAGGGCGTTATCTGCAATGCAGCTTACGACTCGACGTAAGTCTTATGTAGCGCATATCCTTACAGCGAATTAAAATCTGCCGCTAGTGCCGCGAAGTTATACTTATATCAACTCGCTCTTATTCAATTAATTTGTACTTTTTTTACTGCTGTAACGCTAGTCAGGTGGACGTTCAAATTCATTTTTTGTTATTGTTGTTGTTGTTGTTGTTGTTGTTGTTGTTGTTGTT
This sequence comes from Elysia chlorotica, assembly GCA_003991915.1. NCBI lineage: Eukaryota > Metazoa > Mollusca > Gastropoda > Plakobranchidae > Elysia > Elysia chlorotica. The sequence continues at coordinate 385,499 of RQTK01000374.1, read as the reverse complement.
GTTCACTTAAAAGGAATATGGAATGATTAAGTGTATCATTTGGTATATAAATTAGTTATTATTTAATGTTTTGTAAAATAATAAGTAGGGCGAGGTATCTTTACGAAAAGTTGGAAACAGATTAGAAATTCAGTAGAATGACTATAGCACATTTGTTTAAAAAAAAAAACCTTACCTGTTGGAATGTGGAAATGTGGTGGTAAAGATAACGATAGTTGGCCTAATAGTAGAAGTAGTAGTAGCAGTAGTAGTAGTAGTTGGTTGGTTGGTTGGTTGGGTTTTTAACGTCCAACATCGGCAACTTATGGCTATATCGTGGACGGGCCCCAAGACGGACGTCTGACAATTTTATGTGCTGCCACACACGAGACAGGGTGGGGATACCATGACTCCTGTCTCAGCCGGTCACATTATACTGACACCGACCCAACCAGTAGGGAACGCAACAGCCAGGATTCGAACTCGGGACCTTTTGCGTCGGAAGCCGATGTTCTACCCCTGGGCCACCGCGCCCCCCAGAGTAGTAGTAGTAGTAGTAGTAGTAGTAGTAGTAGTAGTAGTAGTAGTAGTAGTAGTAGTAGTAGTAGTAGTAGTAGTAGTAGTAGTAGTAGTAGTAGTAGTAGTAGTAGTAGTAGTAGTAGTAGTAGTAGTAGTAGTAGTAGTAGTAGTAGTAGTAGTAGTAGTTACGCCACTGGTTATGCGTATTTTAAGCCATCCCAACTGATAAGTAGATTTTTTATAAACCAAAGTGCCAAAGATCAACGTGTTGCGAACCAAAAAATAACGCCAATATAAAAAAAAATTAAGATTAAAAGTAAACGAGACGTCATAAATATCATCATTTAAAATCTTTATTGTCATCTTAGAATGGCAACATCCAATGGTCATTTTTAAATTCTCCGAACACTTGATACAAAAAAAATCAAAACACTCGCAGTCAAAGCACCAATCCACACGTTCTTTTCAAATTCAGAACAAAAGACTTTGATATCTTCTGATGCCAATACGTATAAGAAATAACAAATCCTCGATAATATCAGGAAAGAGGACCCATGTCACAATTAACAACAGCAAAGGCGCCAACAAGTGATTCCGTATTAACCGTTCCCCGAACGTAAAGGTTACGTATACGGAATCGAGAAGTGTGCCAGTGGTCTTGAACATGATTAGCCCTGCCGTAGCGATAGACGTGCTTCCATCTGGAGTCAAGACGAAGATTAGGATGACGACGGCTATGCTCAATAGGCCCTTGCAAATTTCAGTCCATTCATAGCTGGGTACCATGTCGTACAAAAAGTGAACATTACACTGGAGTTACAGTCCACGGTAAAGGGAACAAATCGTTGGTTGGAAATACAGGTTCTTAACAATCGTTACGCCACTTTTTCATAATCCAGATAGAAAGATTAAAGAGAGATATCAGTTTTACCCGCGCTGTGGACAGAAATGAAAAGGAAAAAAACCAGTTATATTATACATCATCAGCATCACCATCATCATCATCATCATCATCATCATCATCATCATCATCATCATCATCATCATCATCATCATCATCATTAGTCAAGACGAAGATTAGGATGGCGACGGCTATGCTCAATAGGCCCTTGCAAATTTCAGTCCATTCATAGCTGGGTACCATGTCGTACAAAAAGTGAACATTACACTGGAGTTACAGTCCACGGTAAAGGGAACAAATCGTTGGTTGGAAATACAGGTTCTTAACAATCGTTACGCCACTTTTTCATAATCCAGATAGAAAGATTAAAGAGAGATATCAGTTTTACCCGCGCTGTGGACAGAAATGAAAAGGAAAAAAACCAGTTATATTATACATCATCACTGTTACATCATCATCATCATCATCATCATCATCATCATCATCATCATCATCATCATCATCATCATCATCATCATCATCATCATCATCATCATCATCATCATCATCATCATCATCATCATCATCATCATCATCATCATCATCATCATCATCATCATTATCATTATCGCCCCACTGAATGTCAAAGGAGTACACTAAAGCAGGTCTACTTAATACCTTACACATACATGTATTTAGAACCTTTAAAATAACAGTTACTTTTAATCGTGTAAGTGTGGCATAATAGATCTAGGTCTAGATCAAATAATTTTGCAAAAGAATAGTTGTTTTTTTTCTTTGCAAGTTTTTTTTGGGCAGAAGAATTTGAATATCCAAGACAACATTAAAAAAAAAGCAATCTGCCTCTCACTAAAATACTAACGTCACCTATAAATCTAAGCGCTCTTTAGGCATTGCAGTTTGTATCACTATCAAGGAAATTCTAAGAAACTGGGTGAAATCCTAGACAGTAATCTTGATCAACATCTTATTTGCTCTCTCAACATAATAATATCGAACAAGTTTATCTTACTTGTGTAGTAATAATTATTATTTCCGGATTTTGTAGAAGGAAACGTTCGCTAATGTAAGGAGTTCCTGAAGTGTGCGCCTAATGGAACGAGACAGTACATGATTGTATACAGAAAAACGTTATGGAAGTATAGCTGGTAGCAGAAGGAAATGGCGCCATAAGCGACAATAGACAGACACAGACGACAAGTCTTGGCGGAAATGCAGCTGAGAATGAGCACCTGTCGGATAACACTACAGATTATAAAAACGTAGGAGCAGATAAAAATGCACGATATAAAAGTCATCCAAAAAATTTACACGTCCAAGACAAAAACAATCGCTTCCTTCCCATGAGAACATGCTTAGAACGCGTTCACAATATTGGTCCCCAATCCATACTCAAAAGTTCGACGTTCATGAGAAAAATACCTACCCTATTCATGTTCCATCAAATTACAATACTAAAGTTTCCGAAAACTCGCCGCCATATTGCACAGCTTTTCACACTTTATCGGGATGCAAATGGATGATCTTTGTACACTTCCGATGTGCTGTTTCTGCTTCTGCATAGATCTACAGTATTACCAATTATAAAGTGCTATCGTTGTTTGAATGCAAAGTATTGATATAATATTTTTCCACAAGAAATATTCAATAAAAATATAAAACAGTAGTATTAGCACACACAAAGGTATTAAATCATAATTCAAAAATCTTTAAAAACACACAAGATAAAGCTAAGAAATTACATAAATTGGTGGTATTTTGACTGTGTATTTGCATAAGCACATTTATTTTGACGGACAATTTTTCATTTCACCACAATTCGTCCAAAACCAACGAATTAATAAAAAAAAATCCACAAAAAAGCACAAAAACAAACGAAAATGTAATTTCCAAAATACGAATAGATACAACTGCGTCCTCCCCTCAACGACAAACAAATGAAAAGTTAGAATCACGCACAATAATTAGTAAATTTTACCGCTCACATTGCGCCATTCCATTAAAATGCTTGGTTAATATTGTTAATTGAGAAGATAAAATTAAATTAATATAACTCAATGGTAGTTTTAGCAGCATGTTAGTCCATTTTCTATGACATATAAAATTAAAGTCCAAGCAAAAAATACAAATGAATCAAACCACAAAAAGAGAGGATGGGTTGAGTTGGGTTGGGTTGGTTTAAGGTCCAACAGCAGCACTATATAGGCTATATTGTGGACGGGCCCCAAGACGGACGTCTGACAATTTTAAGTGCTTCCACACACGAGAAAGGGCGGGGATACCATGACTCCTATCTCAGCCGGTCACATTAGACTGACAACGACCCAACCAGTAGGGAACGCAAACAGCCAGGATTCGAACTCGGGACCTTTTGCGTCGGAAGCCGATGTTCTACCCCTGGACCACCGCGCCCCCACAAAAAGAGGGAAACAAATTGGTGCACCATTCTCTTCGCGGAAACAATTTAAATTTCTTCAGTTATAGATAATTTTGAGTTTTTACACAGTTCTAGTTTATATTTAATCCTTCAGCTTTGTCCACGAATTTCGTGGGTTCTCAACTATTAGTTATAATATTTGTGATAAGTAGGCTACAAAGTAATGATATCATTTAAAATATTCACGAAAAACATTAAAAACAATAATTACACTACATAAAATAGAGAAAAATATTGTTACATCGTTGAATGGTACAAAATTATACGCAAATTACACCATCTAATTTAATAGAATGACGGGAATAAGATAAAATTATACATATGGAATGTAAAAGCAAGCAGTTTTCAAACCCTGTAACCAACCAGCGTAGGCGTGATTGAATATAAGATGGTGCAGGAAAAACAAACAAATAAATCATTAATTTCAATTACAAGTCATGTAGTCCCAATTTGATTTCAAGTACTGGTATGCATAAACCGTAATAGGCCGTTATACTGAAGCAAGGTTATGTTAAATTGATAATTATTACAACAGTGTTATATCCAGAATAGGATTCAAATAAACAAAATGAATGTTAGTAAAGAAATACAAAAAAACAACAAAAAACAACAACAACAACAATAACAACAACAACAACAACAAAAACAACAACAACAACAACAACAACAACAAAAGACCAAACCAAACCAAACCAAAACAAACATCAAAGAAACTAATTTCTATGCTCTGTTTTATGAGCTTCACGCGTACTACAAGCACAATCCCCTTTTCCTCAATTCCAAGGCAACAAGAAGGTTATGTGATGAATAGAATTCAAGTCGATCAACATATTTATCCAAACCCGATGCATTAATAAGGTTATGATCGTACTTTACAACAATGTAACGTATTTATAAGAAGGTTATGTGATTAAATTGCAACAATGAATAGAATTCAAGTCGATCAACATTTTTATCCAAACCCGATGCATTAATAAGGTTATGATCGTAATTTACAACAATGTAACGTATTTATAAGAAGGTTATGTGGTTATATTGCAACAATGAATAGAATTCAAGTCGATCAACATTTTTATGCAAACCCGATGGATTAATAAGGTTATGATCGTACTTTACAACAATGTGACGTATTAATGAGAAGACAACCAACACTCCTTCAACTTAAAGACGCTGCGAACAGACTAGGTCCGAACCTTAGATATAGTCCTATAAATGCTGAGCTATCAGATAGTCCAGTAGGTAGAGCTCAGATCTGCCTAGCGGAGTTCAGTTTCGAACCTCAGATGTGTACGCTTCTTTGGGAAAACTTGACAGACGTAAAACTAACAAATAACATTAACCTAGGCGCAACTCAGCTTTTCGTAAATTTGACAAGTTCTATGGAAGTACAGTATGTTCAAAGGACAGAGTGCATGTTTCCCTTAACGACAGCTTGTATAAAAGATTATTCTTACCATTCATTTCTATAAACATTCTCTTTGTTAGGTTTGACCAGAGCTTAACAGAACGTGTCTATTAGAAAGTTCTTTTTATTAACTGTTTGCCGTTTTTTTCGCTATTTAAATACTTTCTTACAATCAATGCGCTATAAATAGAATAATGTGGAACGGTGTGATGAGCTGTACGCTTTTGTTGCAGAGCCAACGGTTTTTATCTGCCTGGGGTGTCCAATTTTCAAGTCTTCTTGGTCGGTTGTTCAAACGAGCTCAATTCTGTGGGCAGGAAAAAAATTTGAAAGGTCTTCATTATAATTCTTTGGTATCACTGTATATGTGGTTTCAAGTATATGCAGGGAACAAAGAAGGAACATGCAGATAGAGAAACAAAACGTTCTATTGGAAAGGAATTACGGGTGACTTGGTTTCTTAACGCCAACTTCAGCAGCTTTATTGTGGATGAATCTCAAGAATAATGTCTTACAAATTATACGTGCTACCACCCTGAGACAGTGCGGGGGACCTGTCTCAATTGGTCAGGGGGGCGCGGTGGCCCTGGGGTAGAACATCGTCCGACGCAAAAGGTCCGTGGTTCGAGCCTTGGCGATCTCTCTCCCTACTGGTTGGGTCGGTGTCAGTATAATGTGACCGGCTGAGACAGGAGTCATGGTATCCCTGCCCTGTCTCGTGTGTGGCAGCACATAAAATTGTCGGATGTCGGTCTTGAGGTCCGTTCACAATATAGCTTATATAGTGCTGACGTTGGACGTTAAACCAACTCAACAACAACTCAATTGGTCACACTATGCTGACACCAACCTAAACAATAGGGGACGAAATCGGACAAGTAAAATTTGTCCGCCCTTGGGTTTCTCTTCATGACGTATCCGGTTTGATCTCACTATCAGGCAAAATTAATCTGTAGCTTCATTTTATATGTTTCATTTCGGTGTCCGTAAATTGTAACTGGCTGATACAGTAGGTCTGGTATCTCTCCACCTTTTGTTGTGTGTGGCAGCACGTAAATTTGTCGAGTGTTAGTCCTGGTTCATGTCTCTACACATGTCTCTGTAGAACATCGGCTTCCAACGCAAAAGGTCCGGGTTCGAGCCCTGGCGATTGCGCTCCTTACTGGTTGGGTTGGTGTCAGTATAAAGTGCCGGCTGGGCCAGGAGTCATGGTATCCCCGCCCTGTCTCGTGTGTGGCAGCACATCAAATTGTCAGACGCTAGTCTTGATACCCGTCCACAATATAGTCTATATATTGCTAATGTTGGACGTTAATCCAACTCAACAACAACAACAACAACAACAACAACAACAACAACAACAACAACAACAACAGTCTGCACTGCAATAATGATTTTAATGGTATAATTCACTTGGACTTTAACTGCACTTTGCCGTCTACCTCTGTGACTTTGCCTTCTAGTTTTGGAAGGCTCGAAGTACATACAAAATTTTTGTTTACTTTGGTTAGTTTGTCTGTTGTTTTAGGCTGAGAAACTATTTTTTTTTACTTCTTCGAGGAGGATGTGTGACTGGAAAACTTTGCTCAATGCTTAGTTGTCGATGTTCATGCCTTTGGTTTTAATGTCTGTAGAGTATCGATCTTTTCATCGGCTAAAAGTAGGAGATTTAATATATGCTAATAACACAACATTGCCCTCTACAATAACCCGAGGGCTTGGTATGTTTGTCTAAACAGTTTAAGAACACAGTAAAAATAAGGGATTTTGATTCAGCGTGAAGAAAACTAAATTTGTTAAGAAATAGAGAGAGCGAGGGAGGTAGAGGGAGAGAAAAGACATGGCGAGGCGAATAGAAAGAGGGAGTAAAAGGAGGAAAAAGAGAGAAAAAGATTGAACATGAGAGACAAAGAGGAGATGAGGGAAGCGAAAGGAAAAATGGAAGCAAGAGAAGGAAAGAGAGATACATAGAGATACAAGAGAGAGAGAGAGAGAGAGAGAGAGAGAGAGAGAGAGAGAGAGAGAGAGAGAGAGAGAGATTTGAGGGCCCCCCTTGCAACCTAAATCCGGCACTGAATATAGTATTCGTATTTACAAAAATGACCCACGAATCGAGCATTATTATACGTCATGTTGCCTGAATTAAGTTTCCATTTAACTAAATATTACGTGGATCATTCCTGCATTTAAAGCTCGTAAACGATTACAATTTTATATTACTTGAATTAAATTTCCGTATAACCAAACGTTACCCGATTCAAATAAAATAAAGTCTGCCTGTGTGGCATGAGTTAAGTAGGTTTTAAAACATAATTATTGCACGAGTTCAGTATAATTAATTTTATTCCCCCAGAAGATAAACGAGTAGAAACCAAACATTTTGTGAAACTGTCACGGGGTAATGAAATAAACAGGTAACCTTAAACAATTCCCTAGAATCTCAAACTTGGTTTAAAGTTATTGTAATTATTCTTGTGTAACATTACCTGTGAATATGATTTTATGATGGTCGTTACTCTCATTTACATCGTAGGCAGCCTTTCTTTTTTTTCTTGAAATTTCGATAATGACGGCGATTAGGACGATGATGATGAACAAGGCGATCGCGCTTACACCAATCAAGATGGCGAAGTAGAAACCTTTATTGTAGAAACCGGATCTGGAGTCCGAGTCTCGCCCGGGGAAAGAGTTGTTTCCTAGATCTGAAGATCCAGTTGAGTTGTCTAAGGAACCGGTTGGCTGGCTTGGTGATTCGGTAGGCTTAACTGATTTTGGTTGTTCCCAATCTTCTGGCGACAGTGCTGAAAGAAAATTTATGTTTTTGTTTACGCGATCAAATCGTGATTTGTTGTGTAATTAGAAAATTGTTAATGTTAAGGCTTCTAAAAATAGACAGAAAATTTATCAATTACTATGAGGCAATTGTTGTTAGGCATGCAGTGTGAATCAGGCAAGAGTCCATGATTTAAGTTTTTAGCTATAGCCCTCTAAATATAAAAAAACATACTCTTTTTTAATTTTTATAAATTATTTTCAAATAGAAACAAGTAGCTATTTTAGTAGAAATTATTATTATAACTAAATTAGCAAATTTCTCTCATACTGCATTATTTGATGCTTTTTAACACACTATAAACATCTTTTTAAAAATCCTGGTTGCTTCACAATTTAAGGTAATACTTAAAAAGTATAATGTATGCAAACTATATAGCACAGCTAGGACAAATGTATATTGTTGCTCTATAGACTGAGTAGCAGGTAAAATATCTTTATGTCATGATTAAATACAAATATAAAGATATAGCCTATCAGTTTTACTTGCGTCGTGCTCATAGCTTTACATAATAAATCATTTGGAATAATGGCTTTCAATCTATCTTTAAAAGACACATATATTTTAGAATAGATAAAAAAAATTTAACAGTAACAAATGGAAAAAAGCCCAAAGAATCCCCTAACTTTGAGCTAAGAGCGTGTTGTGAAAGATATTGTCAGTTTTGCATATGCATTTTTTTGTTTTTTTTTTAAGTAAAAACAATTTCAAACTTCGTAATAATATAAAACATAACTTAAAGCCTTTACTTAAAACCACGATACACAATATTAGACATTAAACTACATCAGTTTGATTCCAATGGCTAAAAAAAGCTACCAACTATACAATTTAAAAAAAAGTACATAAACGCTCTTTATTGAAAAAACAACAACACAAAAAACTTACATCTAAAACGGAGAATGACTCTTGTGTCACCGTTGTCATAGCAACCAGAAACGTGCTCGGCACTGCAAGAGCAAACAAACAGTGGAAGTCCATTGGTGGACGCCATTGCTATTGTGCTGGAAGAGCTTGTGTACTGCCACCCACAGCCAAGGGACGTCACTTTGGCTGCCGGGAAGCCCCCCTTCACTGAGCACGTGACCTCATGGGGGTTAGAAAGGTCATTTGAGGTCAAGGTCAGGTCGGCTTTGCTTATTCCTTGAAAGCTTTGGCCTCGTACCGTGAGCATGGGGGGCAGTTTCGGTGGCTCTGGGATAACGATAACAACAATATTAATGATGATGATGATGATGATGATGATGATGATGATGATGATGATGATGATGATGATGATGATGATGATGATTACGATGATGATAATGATAAAGATGTGGAGGAGGAGGAGAAGAAGGATGATAATAATAATGATGTAGTGGTAGTGGTTATGGTGCTAGCGGTGGTCGTGATAGTGGTGGTGATGGTTGTAGTGGTGATTATGACAATGAAAATAATGATGATGATGATGATGATGATGATGATGAGGAGGAGGAGGAGAAGGAGGAGGAGGAGGAGGAGGAGGAGGATTATTACGATAATTATTACGATGACGATTATTAGGATAATAAAGAGGATGGTAGCAGTGATAATGCTGATGGTGACACAAAGTTGTTAATAATATGGTGATAACAGTGATAGATGATAATGATAATATCTAAGAATAAAACTATTTATGACGATATCCAACTTACTTTGAACCAATATAGTTTTCTCAATCACTTGCTGCATATCCTTAAAAACCGGATTCGACACTCGACACCTTATCGAATACCGCACAGCATGCTGTGGATTTATCTTCCAGCGCCTTATATAATAGACTTCTGTCTCCTCTCCGACTACCGGAGTATGGAAGTCGCCACCGTTCTCACCGTTCACCGAGAAGCTGAATAACGGCTATGATGATGATGATGATGATGATGATGATGATGATGATGATGATGATGATGATAATGATGATGATGATGATGATGATGATGATGATGATGATGATGATGGTGGTGGTGGTGGTGATGATGATGATAATGATAATGATAAAGATGTGGAGTAGGAGGATGAGGAGGAGAAGAAGGAGAAGAAGGATGATAATAATAGTGATGTAGTGGTAGTGGTTACGGGGCTAGCGGTGGTCGTGATTGTTGTTGTGGTGGTGGTGGTTGTAGTGGTGATTATGACTATGAAAATGATGATGATGATAATAATGATGTTGATGATGATGATGATGATGATGATGAGGAGGAGGAGGAGGAGGAGGAGGAGGAGGATTATTAAGATGATTTTTACGATGAAGATTAAGATGATAATGAGGATGGTGGTAGTGATAATGCTGATGGTGACACAAAGTTGTTAATAATATGATGATAATAGTGATAGATGATAATGATAATATCTAAGAATAAAACTATTTATGACGATATGCAACTTACTTTGAACCAATATAGTTTTCTCAATCACTTGCTGCATATCCTTAAAAACCGGATTCGATACTCGACACCTTATCGAATACCGCACAGCATGCTGTGGATTTATCTTCCAGCGCCTTATATAATAGACTTCTGTCTCCTCTCCGACTACCGGAGTATCGAAGTCGCCCTCGTTCGCACCGTTCACCGAGAAGCTGAATAACGGCGCCGGTTTGACATTGACCTTTGCAACTTGACACGTGACGTAGCGGGTGTTGTGGATTGAGTTGCTTTTGCTGCTGTTTGTGTCACATACGTTGATCACCGAAGGTGTTAGTGTCACCGACTGCGGTTCGAAAACTTAAAAGGCAAACAAAAACAAAAAAATAGGTCACTTAAAAAGGCCAAAACCGCAGGAGAGAAGAAATCATACAAAAGTGACAACTATTGACAGTGACAAATGTGTTTTTATGTAAAACAAAAAAAAAATGATACAAGAGGAGCACCCGTTAAACGAATGCTTTTATATTAAAAAATAAGGATAAAAACCTTCTAATAAGTCTACATTTGAGTGTATCTAATTTTCTGTGGGTCTATTAAATGTGTTGTGTTTAAAACTTCAGTTAAGCTCTAAGAAAAATGTGTTTCAAAAAAATTAGTTTCTTAAATGTTATTCTGTAACAAAACAACGATTCCACTTCCACTAATAACTTAATATCTAATAACGTAATATCTTATCTTATCTTAAGTTCTTCTTATATCTTTTTTTCCTTACATGCAAATTTAATCATCACAGCCGTAGAACTGCTTTGTGGATGGATATCCGATGGTCCGCAAGTGTAATGTTGTTCATCAACTGAATGTAAAAGATGTGTATGAATGAGATTATGAGACTTGGGAGAAAGGAGTCATCAGAATATAGGATAGTTTTACATTAAAAAAGTGTGTATGTGTTGCTGTTGCTGCTGCTACTGCTGCTACTACTACTACTACTACTGCTACTGCTACTGCTACTGCTGCTGCTACTACTACTACTACTACTACTACTACTACTACTACTACTACTGCTACTACTACTGCTACTACTACTGCTGCTGCTGCTTACTACTACTACTACTACTACTACTACTACTACTACTACTACTACTACTACTACTACTACTACTACTACTACTACTACTACTACTACTACTACTACTACTACTGGGGGGGGGCGCGGTGGTCCAGAAGTAGAACATCGGCTTCCGACGCAAAAGGTCCCGAGTTCGAATCCTGGCTGTTGCGTTCCCTACTGGTTGGGTCGGTGTCAGTATAATGTGACCGGCTGAGACAGGAGTCATGGTATCCCCGCACTGTCTCGTGTGTGGCAGCACATAAAATTGTCAGACGTCCGTCTTGTGGTCCGTCCACAATATAACTTATATAGTGCTGCTGTTGAACGTTTAACCAACCCAACAACAACTACTACTACTACTACTACTACTACTACTACTACTACTACTACTACTACTACTACTACTACTACTACTACTACTACTACTACTACTACTACTACTACTACTACTACTACTACTACTACTACTACTACTACTACTACTACTACTACTACTACTACTACTACTACTACTACTACTACTACTACTACTACTACTACTACTACTTTAACTTCTGTAACCTTAACTGCTTTGCTGCCGCCAATATTTTAATATAATTATTTGATGTTGCTGATTACATCTTTAAAATCATATCATGCCGTATGCACACAAATGCTTTTTACTGCTGCTACTACTACTACTACTACTACTACTACTACTACTACTACTACTACTACTACTACTACTACTACTACTACTACTACTACTACTACTACTACTACTATGACTACTACTACTTTAACTTCTGTAACCTTAACTGCTTTGCTGCCGCCAATATTTTAATATAATTATTTGATGTTGCTGATTACATCTTTAAAATCATATCATGCCGTATGCACACAAATGCTTTATTATTGTACTTAAATATAATATGTTACATCTTTTTAGAACATAAACTTTGTAAGTCTATTACTTACATCGTGGGTCATATGTAATCTTGATAGATTCGCGTTGGATTTGAACATATTTCGGGCCCTCCAATACAGTCCATTTTGGGTAACCAACTGAACCATCTCTGGCTTTATGGGAGCAACTACAGGACACAGACTTCCCTCTGAAATACCCGCCGCTCCCTCTCTGCTTGGAGCAGTTGATGGTAACCATAGCCTTAGAAAATAGAGACATTTTTCTCTTAGCTGACGTAAAGGGCTTTTAACAAGAAATAACAAATGAAACAGAACCCAAGTCGCATAGTACACTTTTGGCTTTTGTTTAGTAGCATCAGTTGGTAATAGCATTTGTAGTCATTAAAAATAGTGTTTGATAGGGCAAGATATTGGATACTAGAAGAATATAAAAAAGTACGAGCATATAACGTTCAAACAATGAAAGTATAAGAATACACGAAACATACAGCGTGCAAACGACAAAAGTATACCTTTCTTGCACATAAAAAATACCTTTACAGGTTTAAAATAGAGGCTATAAGTAGCGCTAAAAGAATGAAACTGTACCTCAATTAGCCAACCAAAATACTTTTAGCCAACCAATGTACTTTTCATAAACGTTTCGAGTACGTGCAATTAGAAATTGCATCGTAATTACTAATTTGGAATTCTAGATGTCGAACGCATCAGTTGTGAAGCCAATTCTATTTTGGTAAGCTACAACCTTTATATTTATAATGACCGGCATGCAATAGCAGAGAATTATGAAGGAGTAGGGCAAGCATAAAAACAATAATAATGATAATAATAATAATAATAATAATAATAATAAAGAAGTGTAAGATAAAAACGTGTATGTTGTAAAGTCGAACAATGATACTCACCGGCTCGGTTGGTATTTGAGGTGTAGTTGTCAGAACCGAACTTGGTGACTCAATTGTCACAGGTAACGCTGTTGTCAATGGCGACTCAGTTGTCAGGGGCGACTCAGTTGTTACAATCGATTCATATGTCAGAACCGATTCAGTCTTCAGAACTGACTCAGTTGTTTTGGGCGATCCAGTTGTCACATATGTTGTAGGTGACATTCGATTCAGTAGTCATAACCGAATCAGGCGACCCTGTTGTCACAAGTGACTCGGTTGTCACAGATGAATCACTTGTCACAGGCGTCTCGGTTGTCATGGGCGACTCAGTTTTCACAGGCGATTCAGTAGTCAGAACCGAATCAGGCGACCCTGTTGTCACAAGTGACTCGGTTGTCACAGACGACCCAGTCGTAAAGAGAGAGTTGGTTGCCATAGCTTGTTCAGCTGACTCAGTTATCAAAAGCTGCTCTCTTGTAATGCCAGGTTCAGTTGTCATTGCTGCGTCATTTGTCACAGGAGACTCAGTTGTTGTAGGATCCCCAGTTGTCATAACAGTTTCTGTTGCCATAGATGACTCATTTGTCATAAGAGGTTCGTTTGTCTCAGTTGTCATAACTGACTCAGTTGTCATAGGAGTTTCTGTTGCCATAGATGACTCATTTGTCATAAGAGGTTCGTTTGTCTCAGTTGTCATAACTGACTCAGTTGTCATAACAGTTTCTGTTGCCATAGATGACTCATTTGTCATAGGAGATCCGTTTGTCTCAGTTGTCATAACTGACTTAGTTGTCATAGGAGCTTCTGTTGCCATAGATGACTCATTTGTCATAGGAGATCCGTTTGTCTCAGTTGTCATAACTGACTCAGTTGTCATAGCATGTCCAGTTGTCATGGCTAACCCACTTGTCATAACTGAATCGGGTGCCAAATGAGATCCAGTTGTCATAGGTGATGCGGCTGTCATAGGATGGTTAAGTGGCTTAACTGACTCACCTGTGATATTTGCCTCAGTTGTCACGGCAGGCTGAATTGTCGATTTAGATTCAGATTCAAGTGTGGATTCATACGTTGCCTCATACGTTGTGTCAACCTTGGATCCTGATGTAGGAACGGTTCTAAATGGCGATATGAATAAGGGTTTGTGGCGACTCAGTTGTCAGGGGCGACTCAGTTGTTACAATCGATTCATATGTCAGAACCGATTCAGTCTTCAGAACTGACTCAGTTGTTTTGGGCGACCCAGTTGTCACATATGACTCTTTTGTCACAGGTGACTCAGTTTTCACAGGCGATTCAGTTGTCACAGATGAATCACTTGTCACAGGCGTCTCGGTTGTCATGGGCGACTCAGTTTTCACAGGCGATTCAGTAGTCATAACCGAATCAGGCGACCCTGTTGTCACAAGTGACTCGGTTGTCACAGATGAATCACTTGTCACAGGCGACTCAGTTGTCATGGGCGACTCAGTTTTCACAGGCGATTCAGTAGTCATAACCGAATCAGGCGACCCTGTTGTCACAAGTGACTCAGTTGTCACAGATGAATCACTTGTCACAGGCGACTCAGTTGCCATGGGCGACACAGTTTTCACAGGCGCTTCAGTAGTCATAACCGAATCAGGCGACCCTGTTGTCACAAGTGACTCGGTTGTAACAGACGACCCAGTCGTAAAAAGAGAGTTGATTGCCGCAGCTTGTTCAGCTGACTCAGTTATCAAAAGCTGCTCTCTTGTAATGCCAGATTCAGTTGTCATTGCTGCGTCATTTGTCACAGGAGACTCAGTTGTTGTAGGATCCCCAGTTGTCATAACAGTTTCTGTTGCCATAGATGACTCATTTGTCATAGGAGATCCGTTTGTCTCAGTTGTCATAACTGACTCAGTTGTCATAGGAGCTTCTGTTGCCATAGATGACTCATTTGTCATAGGAGATCCGTTTGTCTCAGTTGTCATAACTGACTCAGTTGTCATAGCATGTCCAGTTGTCATGGCTAACCCACTTGTCATAACTGAATCGGGTGCCAAATGAGATCCAGTTGTCATAGGTGATGCGGCTGTCATAGGATGGTTAAGTGGCTTAACTGACTCACCTGTGATATTTGCCTCAGTTGTCACGGCAGGCTGAATTGTCGATTTAGATTCAGATTCAAGTGTGGATTCATACGTTGCCTCATACGTTGTGTCAACCTTGGATCCTGATGTAGGAACGGTTCTAAATGGCGATATGAATAAGGGTTTGATATCTGATGATGGACCAACTGTGGATTCTGTGGATTTTACGGGTATGCGTTCCGATGTAGCTATAAAAGCCTGGTGTGTTGATACGGACGATAATTCATATGTTGATACACTTGCTGCATCTAGTGTTGATACTCTTGTCCGTTCTGATGTTGGGATACTTGTTGATTCTGATGTTGGGCCACTTGTTGATTCTAATGTTGGGACAACTAATGATTCTGATGTTGGGATACTTGTTGATTCTGATGTAGGGATACTTGTTGATTCTGATGTTGGGATACTTGTTGATTCTGATGTTGGGATACTTGTTGATTCTGATGTTGGGATACTTGTTGATTCTGATGTTGGGATACTTGTTGATTCTGATGTTGGGATACTTGTTGATTCTGATGTTGGGCCACTTGTTGGTTCTGATGTAGGGATACTTGTTGATTCTGATGTTGGGATACTTGTTGGTTCTGCTGTTGGAATACTTGTAATTCTGTTGGTTGATACTAAATTGGAAAACAAAATGTATAATTAATAAATGAATTTGAAAAATAATTATATTTTTGAATTAGATAAAGTCATACTTTGCCATAATCCTTCAAATTAGAGCTGTCTAATGAAGGAAGGCGAATCATTTGGATGATCTATATAAACGGTGTAAACATTCATCGACATTTTATGAAAATATAAATATAATAGATCATCGACTTATTGAATGGCCCCTATTTCACTTGGTTCTCTTTCTCAGCTTCTTCTTTCCTCTTATTTCTACAGTCATCTCCACTTCGAAGCATTTACACCTTTTTTCCTTTGCCCATAAAAATGATCTTATTTAGTATGTTCAATATGACAGAGGCAAGGTAAATACCAGACATGTCTAATTTGAACTGAAAATAGAATAATTTTAATCGGATCTTGAAAACCAAATAACGGACGTTATCTCTTAACTCGCACGTTAATGCGAAATGGAATACGTTTCAGACTGCATAGCCTGGGTTTAAAAAACATCGAGAATAATCCGTTATTTAGAGGAGTCTTTAAATAGAATAATAATTCCAAAAAAAACATGGAGAATAATCCATTATTTAGAGGAGTCGTGAAATAGAATAACAATTCAATTATTCGATTCTTCAGAAATGCGACTCTATATGTTCATGGCTCACAGAAACAGCTCTCCTCATCGTCGCCTTGTGGACAATCACGCTCCTTATCGCACAGCCAGGCGTTCGGGATGCATGTGTTGCCAGTCCCTCGACACAAGTGGTGGTCTGGTTTGCATACCGGTACGGGTGGAAGGGTCACTGTGCCGAGACAATTGAAGAATAGTTGGTTGGTGTGTTGGTTGGTTGGTTTAACGTTCAACAGCAGCCCTATATAGGCTATGTTGTGGACGGGCCCCAAGACAGGCGTCTGGCAATTTTATGTGCTGCCACACACGAGACAGGATGGGGATACCATGACTCCTGTCTCAGCCGGTCACATTATACTGACACCGACCCAACCAGTAGGGAACGCAACAGCCAGGATTCGAACTCGGGACCTTTTGCGTCGGAAGCCGATGTTCTACCCCTGGACCACCGCGCCCCCCGTTGAAGTTGAAGGGACATTTCCACGATAACTAAAGGGACATTTAAGAGCCTTTTTTTAGTAAAAAGAACAGTTACCGGGTGCATGTAAACACTACATCTATTTCTTTTCAAACAGTACATAATATGTGAAGCGGGGTAGTGAAAAAATTCTCCAAGTAAAAAGTAATTTTAATGAAAAATTTAATTCATTTACATTTTGCTTTACATTATTTTGTTTATAGCTGATAGAGCGTGAAAAAATATTTAATTTTTGCACAATTAAAAAAAAGTTTAAATTTTTCTGATATACCCGAATGTTCTGTTTAAATAATTTTTGAAGCGAGAACACATGAATGATGTCCCTTAACATCTAGCTGTAAAATACAAACAGTATGACATAGCTTTGAAAATTACATTAGATGTTTCTTTGGGTAACTGGCAGAAATTTTTTATTTGTAAATGATAGAACGTAAAAGGAATACAATTTTATAAACAATATCAAGATGGCTGCGGGTTCAGAGGAATAAATAAGGATATTAATTTGTCTCTAAAGGTAAAATTCAATATTAACATTGTTTTTATAAGCGTGCCTAAAGAATGAGTACAAAGTTTTTGAATTAAATAAATCCTAACTTCATAGTAACATTCGACATGAAATACAGTTCAAATCTTTAATGCGCTACCTATTCAGTCGGTGCGGGCATTAGTATAATGTCTACAGTTTGCCAATGCCTTTGGGGTGTATCTTTTCTGTCAACATGTTTATCTGCTGCACAAAAGCTTTTTTTTAGCCCTACAGCCCAATTTGAAAGTAATTTCATTATGGTGAAATCACACTTACTGTTAAGATTGTCTTTGTATTGTGGGGCGAAATCACACTTACTGTTAACATTGTCTTTGTATTGTGGGGCTATTCATTCCCTCTATTTTCCACATAATACGTTTGTCCCTAATCCCCCAGCTCGGTTTATCTTCCTAACGAATTCAACAGACTTTATCTAAAAAATTTGTGTGTGACAGTCCTCTTTCCCGAGATATCTACAGCTTCTTTGTTAATTCTCCTTTTTGTCCATGACACTTACAAAGTTCTTTTGATGTACTGCATTCCTACTCCTTTCAGTATTTTATATATGTCTTTTATGAAATTGAAACATTCACAGAATACAGATACGTAGAACTTAACTCCACACATAGGTTTTTAAGGTGTGAAATGTTGTGTTACTGTTAGTGAAGATGCCCTCCATTACCTTTACACGTTACTGTTAGTGAAGATGCCCTCCATTACCTTTACAAGTTACTGTTAGTGAAGATGCCCTCCATTACCTTTACACGTTACTGTTAGTGAAGATGCCCTCCATTACCTTACTCCACACATAGGTTTTAAGGTGTGAAATGTTGTGTTACTGTTAGTGAAGATGCCCTCCATTACCTTTACACGTTACTGCTACTAGTGAAGATGCCCTACATTACCTTTACAAGTTACTGTTAGTACTGTTAGTGAAGATGCCCTCCATTACCTTTACAAGTTACTGTTAGTGAAGATGCCCTCCATTACCTTTACACGTTACTGTTAGTGAAGATGCCCTCCATTACCTTTACACGTTACTGTTAGTGAAGATGCCCTCCATTACCTTTACAAGTTACTGTTAGTGAAGATGCCCTCCATTACCTTTACAAATAGCGTCGTCCTCATCATCCCCGCCCAGGCAGTCTTTCTCTCTGTCACAGACCCAGGTGGGCGGGATGCATACCCTGGACCCGCGGCAGCGGTGGAGAGGGGGCTCGCAGGGCCCTGTGCGGAAATAAGATGAGATGAGATGAGATAATCCTTTATTATCCCATAGGGAAATTTTTCGTGGTCATACATACATAAATACACCAGTTGTACAAGTGTGACATAAAAAATAGTGATGATAATGATGATAATAATGATAATAAAATATAACGAGCGATTTTAAACACACAACTCTTCACGCATATACAAGAATACATTTAACACTGCATACAAACACAAAGTTCCTGACTGCGATTGTCCCGACCCGGAGATCAACGTTCGCCCCGCTCTAGGTAAAGCTATTTTGCAGCCGCCTAATGGAGTTTTTGTATCTATCTGTTCTTGCTCTTTTTTATATTAGTCTATTGCTTCTTTTTGACGTTTCGTATTCACAATGTTTCATTTCACTCTTACACTTTCCATAGACCTCAATGATACAGACATGTATATGAGAATCTGTCTATGGCGACCACCTAAGAACCTAAGACCATGGACAAAAGTGGTCGCCATAGACAGGTTTTCATATAAAGGTTGGGGTTGGGTTGGGTTGGTTTAACGTCCAACAGCAGCACTATATAGGCTATATTGTGGACGGGCCCCAAGACGGACGTCTGACAATTTTATGTGCTGCCACACACGAGACAGGGCGGGGATACCATGACTCCTGTCTCAGCCGGTCACATTATACTGACACCGACCCAACCAGTAGGGAATGCAACGGCCAGGATTCGAACTCGGGACCTTTTGCGTCGAAAGCCGATGTTTTATCCCTGGACCACCGCGCGCCTTAGAAGGAAAAGAAGAAGAAGAAAAGAGGGAAAAAAAGAAGGGTGGGTGTAGAAAGATAAGAGGAGGGAAGAAGAAGAAGGAAGTACTGTGGTATCTTTAGAACCTTTTTTATAACGTCACATAAAATTAAAAACAGTTGCTTCTGGTCCCATCCATATTTCACTGGCTTGTCATGAAGGACCTTTTTCTGAGACTTAGGGGACGTTACACTAGTGCAAAGAGCGAGGCGTGGATTCAGTGCACCTCCCATAACTACGTCTGGTACAACTCTCTCTCTCTCTCTCTCTCTCTCTCTCTCTCTCTCTCTTT
>RQTK01000374.1:343986-355843 GCA_003991915.1 Elysia chlorotica | reverse complement strand
GTAGTAGTAGTAGTAGTAGTAGTAGTAGTAGTAGTAGTAGTAGTAGTAGTAGTAGTAGTAGTAGTAGTAGTAGTAGCAGTAGTAGTAGTAGTAGCAGTAGTAGGCGGAGGAGGAGGAGGAGGAGGAGGCGGAGGAGGAGGAGGACCAACAGCAGCAATAGCAGTTGGGTCGTATGGTGGGCGACACTTTAATCTGGTAGTGTGCCTGTTGCAATGAATCACTGTAGGTTGTTGTTCTTGTTGTTTCCCTTTTCTGTATATCAATTAGCTATTATTATTGTTTTATTTCGCACTTTACGGGAAGCAAAAAACATACAGACTGAAACCTAAAAATTATATGATTTTAAATACTATGGAATGTTATTGATTAAATTATATTAATTTTAAAGCTAGAAACAAGTTCGAAAATAAATTTCTGGTTGCCAATATCCGTTGCTAAGGTACGCCAGGTCCTTTGTAGCCGCTTGTTCTGTGCGTGCCATAGGCCTAGGATTTGCCTAGCAAAGAAAAGAGCTTCCGTTAGGATTTCCTATCAGTGAATGCTCTATTGTGATCTTGGAGGAGAGCAATTTATCACGGAAGGGAAGGTAAATTAAGAAGCAATATTTGAGAACTATTCAATTAACTAATCTGACACTACCGGGACCCCGATAATGTTCATTGGGTGTTTGCTCTTCTCTTCCGCATGGTTATACAGGGGGTTTTGACTGGGTCTAGATTTAGATCTACATCATGTTGACATAGATCTGCAACAAATATCTCAGTACAATAGGTCCATAAATCTTATTACACCTTAGGGTATGTAGGGGATATCCTGGTTCTAGATTAGAGTGGGCTAAACCTGTGTAGGGGAGTGTTATGACTATAGCTTATGTTTGGATAAGTATGTAAATCCTAATACTAGTAATGTGAACATATGGTGCAACAACAAACACAAAAACACAAAACGTTTCGTAACTTGTATCAAATGCGGTGTAAACTTGTTCACCATTTAGCCTCTCTCATTTTACATTCAAGTTTCTGTTACAAGATTGAATGCTTCTCCCTTTTGAAAATAGCAATTAATAAGCACAAAGTCAGTGCCTGTAACGTTAGGCCTACGGATGCAAATCATCATAAAGTTTGTTCTATCTCCATTTCTCTCTCTAATCTCTCTCTCTCCCTTCAGTTTGATTGAAAAGGAAAAATGCCTTCAGAATTTAATGACCCACTTGAGAAAATACCAACCACTATAATTTTATATCATTGCACTATGTAGCAATTCAAACCTAGTAATGAAGAGTCATAATTAGGGATATATAGATCACAGATGCAAACTTTTCCCTACGGTCATCCTTCACCCCTTTCCCCAGGGGGCGAAGTGGCTCAAGTGGTAGAGCGCTGGTCTCCAGATCGAGAGTTCAGTGGTTCAAATCGACAAATTTATTTGTACAATTTTGACCTGTGTAACTGGTTGAGTTAGTGCCAATAAAATGTGACCGGCTGATACAGGAGTCATTGTATCTTCGCCCTGTCTCATATGACGTCAGTCTTGGGGCCTGTCTTCAATATAGCCTACTATAGCTGAAGTTGGATGTTAAACCAACCCAATTAAACCCCTTTCTCCCTATAGAAGAAAAGGGATGAAGTAATTTTATTCTTCTACTACATGCTATAATGTTCATAATTATGGGACTTGGGTGCTGTGCTTGGCAACATCTTTGATTTCTAATGCATGAAATGGACCTAGATGATAATGATAAAATATCAGACAAGAGAATAATTTATAAGGAAGTAAAATTGCTTGTCTAGCAGAGGAAAAACAAGAGAGAGAGAGAGAGAGAGAGTGAGTGAGTACACCATTATGATCATATGAATAGGTTTTTGCATCCATGCAAATCAAGGTACGCAAAATTATATATTTTTTTCTTACAAATTACCAATGCAGTGCACACATCAAAATACATAGTTATAACAATGTTTGAGATGTCTGAATGTCTCAAAAAACTTGATCTTTTTGTATAGCCATCTCAGTGTGAATACCAGTTAACTCATTTGGCAGTATTAGACTGACAACAAAGAGCAGAGGTTCAACCTTTAGTTGATATTCCATGCCTGAATTGATGGAAGTCTCCGTCTAGGTAGGAGGACCTAAAGGATGTTGAATAAATCGTACACAGGGGATAGTTTTCGACCACAGGGATCAGTTATTCTCTGTTTTATTATACTTGTAGTTGGAATTTGTTTATGAAACTTTACATATTCATCGATCATTTATTCCTCTAAAGGATTCTATCTGACTAGCAGCACAAGGCTATAAAACCGTCTTGACTATTGACCATTTTCGAAACATATATGTTTTTGACCAATGGGGGTCATTTTTTATCCCTAATTTACAAAGAAGTAAAAATACTAATTATTCCTAACCACATCTTATTATTTGTAGAAAATTTTCTTTCACTTCCTTGTGAAAAAATTGGTAACAAAGATCAGAAAAGTTCAGTTCATGATATGGGTAGTAATAATATATAGATAGTAATATCATGCCCAAGGTCTGAAGTGAATGGGGTCGAAATATAACCCCTACATACGGATGCGCATATATTGGTTTTTCCTCTCTACCCATCATGGGATCGAATTGTACCTCCGGTATACGGTTCAGGTGGGGTAATACAATATATGATTAGCGTTAAAAAAATCTAAAAAACATCCAATATCCGAATTCTAGGAATGAATCTTATTAATTTTTATAATCCCATTTTTGTTTACCATTACAGGTTAAAAACAAACAAACGCCAAGCCTCGACAAAATGACAACCAAAGAAAATCAGGCACCCTTTGATATGGGAATCTTAGATATGGAATTTCCAGACAATGTTTCAATCAGCGACCTGTGTGATTGTGGGTAAGTTAGAGGATAAATATCAAATAAAAATATTATGTGAAACCAGATTTGTGGTGGTACTGAGGTTAAAGCATTGGCCTCTGAAGTTCGGTTTAAGCCAGGTGGTGCCACATTATGTGACTGGCCAGGTCACTGGTGGTTTGACAGTCAGCAGTAGCTTTTTTCTCTTTTCCTCTTACCTGATTTGTTTTTCTACATCAGTTTCAATTTTTATAATTCCTCTAAACAATAAAGCGTTCAATGTTCTTTGCACAATTTCAAATTTAGTGTAATTATAATTTATATTTATTTATATTAAATATTTACAGTTCACTCCACATGTATTGAACTCTGACAAGTTGATTTTCACTTGAGTTGATCCTCACATTTGATCGTAAGCCTTATTTATTATTTTCCAATGGATATGATGATCCCACAATGACATCACTTATTAGTATTGGCCAAAAAACCGTTATCTGAGTTATTTCTTCTCTCTATCAGACGCTGCAAACGGATGCAGCCACACAAACCCATACCTACCCAAGCGCGGGGACCTTTCCCTAAGACCGACTATATGTCTACTTTTGAAGCAGTAAAAAATCCACGACCACGATCTTCCAAACGACCTCCAGCCACAGCAAGAGACACTAGACCTGTGCCAATGTATTTTACAACCAACCAGAAAGATAGCTTCAAGAATTTTGGACCTATAGAGAGAGCCCAGCCAATTGTTCATGTAAGGAACTTTGACTTTTAATAATAATAATAATAATAATAATTTTACTTATATAGCGCTTTCCACCGAAGTATCAAAACTCTTTACATTTTTCAAGATAAAAGCATATAAAAAACCTACATCTTGAACATAAATTATACACAATAGACAGGTGATAATTGGAATACATAGGAGCATACAAAAAACAGAACGTTAGCTAATGTGATCGTGGTGGTTAGGTAGTAATTCTAATTTGACAGATGTTTTGAAAAAGAAATGTTTTCTAAAAAGGGACTCACTAGAGATTGATCTTGTAGAAAGGGGTAGAGAGTTCCAAACAGTAGGGCCAGTTTTGGAAAAGGATCAATCTCCATATGATACAAGATTGGTCCAAGGAGTATGCAAAAGATTTTTCTTTTCAGATCGTAACTGACGTCCAGGATTGTACGGGGAAATAAGTTCTTTTATATAGGAGGATGAGTTGTTACCTTGTGCTTTAAAACAAAGAAGAGCAATTTTGTACTCAATTCTAGCTGAAACGGGGAGACAATGAAGGGTCCTGAGCATATGAGTAGAACTGGTTTGAGTTTTGAGATGAAGGAAATGCTTCATCATCATGTGGGGGTTTTTTTCATTGTCTTTGCAGACATATCTCTCTGCACTTTGCTTTTCTTTTGTTAACATCAGAATTTGAGTCACAACAATGGCTCCACAAAGCCACTTTGAGATTCTTTCAGTCATATGTTTTTGTCCTCTGGTACACCTGCCATCAAACATTCCTGTTGGTTCCATACGCCCTTTTCTCATCACGTAGCAAAAATAAAAAAGGTCTGTAGCTTTCTGGTTTTGTTAAGAACATATGTTTATGTGTTCACATTTTCCAAACCTTTCTGGTTTGTATAGTGTATACCTATTTAGAAAGTTAATGATCTCAATTGTATGTATAGACTGTATGGGCATGATCTTCACTGCCTGCGGGATTCTCAGTCCAATAATCTGAGTAGGTCTACAGCCTCTTTCCAGTTGTTCACTATTACAATAATATGACTGTCTTGACCTCTTTCGGGGGGCGCGGTGGTCCAGGGGTAGAACATCGGCTTCCGACGCAAAAGGTCCCGAGTTCGAATCCTGGCTGTTGCGTTCCCTACTGGTTGGGTCGGTGTCAGTATAATGTGACCGGCTGAGACAGGAGTCATGGTATCCCCGCCCTGTCTCGTGTGTGGCAGCACATAAAATTGTCGGAAGTTCAGTCTGTAAGGAGTGCTGCTTTTAATAAGGTATCTTTGCTTTGAATCTTGATCAAGCAGCTTTGCTCATTGCTAGTTGCGTTAGTGTCAGTATAATATAATATTATGTGTTAACTCCCTTTGTACTTAGTGATGTCCTGAAGTCTGTACTCCACCGAGGTCCCACTATTTAAATACCCAAGATGGATATTTGAGGATTACAATTGATGAAAATACAAGGAAAAACTGCAGTTTTGAGTATTTTAATTATTAAAAAAACACCAAACAAAACCTTGGGATATTTTTTTACCCCCTCCCCAACAATCGACTGGGGTTAAGGTTTAAAGCTGGGTGATGTCAGGAAAGACTTTAAAAAAAAAAGGTGCAAGTTGGTTAGTTGGCCCATCATCAAATAGGCTATTTTGTGAATGGGCACAAAGACTTATGTCTAACAACTTGATGTGCTGCCACACAGAGACAGAGCCGGAATACCAGGTTTACTATCTCATCCTGTTGTTGTTTTGGCATCTTCAATAAGACCATACTAAACAGCATATAAACACATCCAATCAGATTTAATGGGTATATATATTGTTTTCTCTCTCCCAGGAGGACACGTATGAGCCGTCTACGGAGCCTTTAGATGGAGTCTCATCGTATGCCAAAGAGTTCACAGCCAAAAAGGTTGGACTTTGTCAGAGAAAAATCTTCTCTGCAGTCAAATAATTGTCAAATCAGATTGGAATAAATTTGTATTCGTATTCGTATTCATTAAGATGCAAGAGGCATACATGCCCATGTCGCAAATGTTCAAACAATACAATCATATATGACAACAGTTTACTAACGCCTACACTATATGCTCATCATCTAGTGCCTTTCTGAACAGGTCTGTACTTTCAATGTCAATTATCTTGCTTTGGAGTTCGTTCCAGTTCGAGATAGTTCTTGGAAAGAAACTAATTTTTTTTTATGATTAAACAAAATAAGAGTCACTTGTCTCATGTACAAATATGACATTTAAAAAGTTGGCGTATTAAACTTGGGAATTATTACACTATTTTTCTTTCAAACTTGTGTTTTCAAATTCAGAAATATATTTCATCATGTAATATGATAGAGTTTGTAATTAAGGACGAAAAATTAAATTTGAACCAGAATACTAATTCCTTAATACAGCATTAAAAAGTTCTCCCTCCTTTCAATTTTCAGTCCTAATTAAAATAAAAAAAAGTTCAGTGATTTTATAAAGGAACTTCTGTACTTAAGTTTTATGTTATCAATTTTAAATGGAACTTTTTTTTTTCAGAAAATATCATGTTTGTACTTGAATTATGTTGATTTTTTAATCTGAGTATGCTGAATTAGACAGCCATGCTAATTGTTTAGATTCACCCAATACCTGATAATTGGGGATTGCTACATGGATTCAGATGCTATAAAGGGCAACCACCATGTAAAATGAAAGGGCAAAAAAATAGTTTTGTTTACCATATTTACCTCCCTTAGGCTTAAAATGTCATTTTGCGCTGTTTTAAAAAAATTTTTTTTTTTTTTATGAGATTTTAGTCATAACAATGAGCTAGAGCTGTTATAGTGTATTGGCTTTTTTTCCCCTTGAAATTTGTTATCTACTCGTTTCAACTAATCAAATTGCCATTCATAATCGCTCTCAGGCTGATGTGGAGCCGCTTATCCGACAGAACTCTCGACGAGAGCTCATTCACAGGGAGCCGGCGACGTTTGACGGGACAACCACAAACAGACAACACTATAAGCGCTGGGTGCCTCAGCCGTCTCTCACCTTCGGAGAATTGCCGAGCTTTACTGGTAAATACATAAATGTGAAGCAACTAGGGTGGATCGGACACAAGACTCTAATATAAGTTTTGAGCTTGATTGGTTGGTTGGGTTTTAACGTCCAATAGCGATGTTCTACCCCTGGACCACTGCGCCCCCCCTCAGTTTTGAGCTTTAGCCCTCTAAACATGAAAAAACTACAATAAATTGCCATTTTTCAATTTTAAATGAAAAAGGTTATTTCCGGTCTATGCTTATTGACTTACTGTAATTCACTCTTAAGGTGAAAATTCCAAATTGTGCCTGCTTCGTTCTGGTTGTCTCACATATACAGTGGAAACCTCACAAATTGCTAGGGATTGGCTCAAAACTTTAATTAAGAGGCTTTCAATTACAAAAGGGACATACCTTTACTACAAGTACAGAAGAGTCAAAAAAGTTGTTGACAGCTACTTACCTAATTTTATTTTTTTGTAAATTGCCTCTCTGGAAGTCTCATATTGTTTTCTTTCTATTGCAAACTGTTCATAAGGAATGATCTAGGCAACAATAAACATTGAATGCTGCTTGACAGGTAGTCTTTTGAAATGCCT
Source organism: Elysia chlorotica (assembly GCA_003991915.1). NCBI lineage: Eukaryota > Metazoa > Mollusca > Gastropoda > Plakobranchidae > Elysia > Elysia chlorotica. The sequence continues at coordinate 348,647 of RQTK01000374.1, read as the reverse complement.
TTCAGTGATGCCAGCTTCAAGTTAAGAGAATCAGACCTAAAGACTTTGAATTATGATTACTGTTCTATACTAGGGTCGTATAGAAAAAAATGGGATCTTGAGAAATTTGAACCATCAGATTTTTATTTTTTTTTCAGGAAAAAGTGGAAAATTGAAAGAGCATTCACAATTGATGCAAGACTAAATATATTCAAACAGAATGTAAATTATTTAATTGTGTTTGGAATTCTCTGCCTTTTTCACTGAGGTCTGCGGGCAATGTTGCAATATTCAAAAAACACCTCAAGACATACCTATTTAAAAATTATCTTGATAAGTAATACCATTTTAAATTTTGCTTTTGGATATTGAGTGTGTGTATATGTGTGTGTGCAGTGTGTTTGTATGGGTGTGGGTGTGTCTGATGTACAATTAGTATGGACGAATGAAAGAATCTTGTAAAGCGCTTTGAGGCCTCGGCATAAAGCGCTATAAAAATGTACTTATTATTATTATTATTATTATTATTATTATTATTATTATTATTATTATTATTATTATTATTAAAAAGTGGAAATTTAAATAGCATTCACAATTGATGCAAGCCTAAATATATTCAAATAGAATGTAAATTATTCAGTTGAATAAAAATAATGAGGAAAATACATGGTCCTCTTACAAAGAGAAATCAAGGAAGGTTATAATTTTTTTTGCAGGTTCCATTTTGTTCCCTGAGAAAGAAAACGTCCCCTTGTCCACAATGCGACAGTCCTTTGCGGGAACGTATGTTCCACCAGCAGCTCCAATTAAGAAAACAGACGCCAGCATAAAGTTGGAAGGTAAAATCTTTTACATTTGGTATTCTGGTTTCTTTTTTTGGTGTTGTTTGGTTTGCCCATATAGCAATTTTTTTTTCTAGAATTACGACCATATTTTTGCTAATTTTATATATAACTCTATCCAATTACACTGCATATTATTTTTTACATTGAAATTATTCTTTTGTATGTTTTTATTCTGTCTTAGTTCAAATTTTTGAACGAAACAAGTAACTCAAAGTGTTGATTTTTTCTTTTTTTTTTACCTTTCATCTTAAAGTATAAATCTTTAAGAATAGTGCTAGACGATGACAAGTCATCAATGTATTTTTACCATTCCTCCTTTTCCATTCTTCTTGTGCGAAACTGTTTTTTTTTTATTTTGTTTGTAATAGGTGACTTGTGTACCTTGCTGTACCCATACTCTGATTAATATTTCTCAGCCGATCACATTATACTGACACCGACCCAACCAGTAGGGAACGCAACAGCCAGGATTCGCACTCAGGACCTTTTGCGCCGGAAGCCGATGTTCTACCCCTGGACCACCGCGCCCCCCCTCAGTTTTGAGCTTTAGCCCTCTAAACATGAAAAAACTACAATACATTGCCTTTTTTCAATTTTAAAGGAAAAAGGTTATTTCCGTTCTATGCTTATTGACTTACTGTAATTCACTCTTAAGGTGAAAATTCCAAATTGTGCCTGCTTCGTCCTGGTTGTCTCAGATATACAGTGGAAACCTCACAAATTGCTAGGGATTGGCTCAAAACTTTAATTAAGAGGCTTTCAGTTACAAAAGGTGACATACCTTTACTACAAGTACAGAAGAGTCGAAAAAGTTGTTGACAGCTACTTACCTTATTTTTTTTTTAATTGCCTGTCTGGAAGTTTCTTATTGTTTTCTTTCTATTGCAAACTGTTCCCAACCGAGTTTTTTCATAAGGAATATTCTAGGCAACAATAAGCATTGAATGCTGCTTGACAGGTAGTCTTTTGAAATGCCTATCAGTGATGCAAGCTTCAAGTTAAGAGAATCAGACCTAAAGACTTTGAATTAGTATTGCTGTTCTATACTAGGGCCGTATAGAAAAAAATGGGATCTTGAGAAATTTGAATTTGGGGGGGGGGGGGGGGGGGGGGGGGGCTTTCAGGAAAAAGTGGAAATTTAAATAGCATTCACAATTGATGCAAGCCTAAATATATTCAAATAGAATGTAAATTATTCAGTTGAATAAAAGTAATGATGAAAATACATGGTCCTCCTACAAAGAGAAATCAAGGAAGGTTATAATTTTTTTTGCAGGTTCCATTTTGTTCCCCGAGAAAGAAAACGTCCCCTTGTCCACAATGCGACAGTCCTTTGCGGGAACGTATGTTCCACCAGCAGCTCCAATTAAGAAAACAGACGCCAGTATAAAGTTGGAAGGTAAAATCTTTTACATTTGGTATTTCTGGTTTCTTTTTGTGTTGTTTGGTATGCCCATATAGCAATTTTTTTTTCTAGAATTACGACCATATTTTTGCTAATTTTATATATACCTCTATCCAATTACACTGCATATTATTTTTTACATTGAAATTATTCTTTTGTATGTTTTTATTCTGTCTTAGTTCGAATTTTTTAACGAAACAAGTAACTCAAAGTGTTGATTTTTTCTTTTTTTTTTTACCTTTCATCTTAAAGTATAAATCTTTTAGAATAGTGCTAGATGATGACAAGTCATCAATGTATTTTTGCCATTCCTCCTTTTCCATTCTTCTAGTGCGAAACTGTTTTTTTTATTATTTTGTTTGTAATAGGTGACTTGTGTACCTTGCTGTACCCATACTCTGATTAATAGCTATTCTGATTGGGAAAAAAAAAAAAAGCAAAATGGTCGTATAGGTCCAAAATAATCATGGATTTTGTCAAATCGTTTACAAACTTGAAAAACAACAAGCTTGCAAAGTTAAGTAAGTAAGATATGAGCATTATGGTTTTCTTATATCGGAATATTTTTCTATATGATGGAATAGGACATTTTGACAATACATATGTATTATATATATATATAAATTAGTCTTTCAAAAAGGAATCATATCTTCATGTATGACCGCACAAAGATTCAGGGTCCAATCCGTCTTCTTGAGAGTTGAACATATGCTAACAATTAATTATTCACACTTGTAACAGTAGTACAGGCAAAGTTTTTCGTGATGCAAACAAACTCTACGTGGAACAGGTGAACACCAGTTCGGCACGTCCTACAACTCCACCTACCAGCAGATTGATGGGGACCACAGAGCGAAACCGCACGTGCAGAAAGACACCACGCCCCTCTCTGTCAGGAGGGGCGCATTCAAGGGCGTGACCCAGACCATGTCAGACTTCCCTGGTTACCGTGGCAACCAGCCGCTCCCGCCAAAGGCTGTTGCACCTCCTGAGCCTAAGATTGACTTGAGATTTAACAATAAGTGAGTGAGTTTTTACTTTGTAGGCTTCAGGTCTTAACCAGTTTTAATAGTCAATTATATTCCATCGGAACCCCCCCACCCTGTAAAAAAAAAAAAAAAAAAAAAGCAAAAAACACTTGCGTATGTAGGTTTCTTGAATACAATAATAATATGTTTCTTGCAGTATGGAGATGTTAGGATGTTAAATATTTGAAAATTTAATGAGTATGTAAGTGACATGTTTGCGATACTAATGGGCTAAGTTAGACATATATATCATTGTTATAATATGCAGTCAAGGTGAATCAGGCATAAGTCACCAATATAGGTTTCGAGCTAGAGTTCTCTGAACATTTTAAAATATCATACTTTGACCTTTTTAATTTCCAAATTGATTTGAATATCTCTAGTTCTAATTTTGTTCAACCTCTAAAAATGCATTTGACGTTTTTTAACTCATCATAAATAACTCCGAAAGTCAAATTTCCGACTTGCGCCTGATTCGTGCTGGTTGCCTCACACATTATGTCCTAGTAGTATTGATTTTAATTTACTTTCTTTCTATTATTCTGTCTTGGGATGTCTCTACCTATTATTGCAGATTTGGCATTCTTAATAGTTTATCTTGTACATTTCAACTCTAAGGCATTGAAAGAGGAACTGAATGTGGTTGAGTTTAATTCCGAAAACTGTTGCAAAATAGTCATTACTGTAACTGTAAAAAAAGACACTATACACAGGCATGATAAAATAAAATCTGCCTTTCAATATTCCCTATAGACGCAGTTTCAACTCTAATAATAATAATAATAATAATAATAATAATAATAATAATAATAATAATACATGGCTTTTATATAGCGCAACACCCAAGACAATGCCTGGCTCAGTGCGCTTTACAAAGTGTTTAAAATGACAATGAACGTACATTTAATATATAAATATCATTATTGTAGTTATTATAAAAATACAGATAATAAAGATCATCATTAAAAATAACGAACAATAATTAAATCTTAGCAACTATTTCTTTAAAATTACAGAGAGTAAAATTACAACTACTACAATAGCATAAAAATCAAGTTTTACCCTTCGTACATTTTTCAAAACCATGCTTAAATCATGCGATGTGAAAAGACTAAAATGCACTAACCTTGGGCGAGGCTGAGTGCCCCAGTTTCTGAAGAACTCATTGTTCATCGTCGTCCCATCAAACTGAGCTTCGGTCGGGACACCCATGGAAGCGGCAGGAATCTTGATCCGCTGGTAGTCTATGCCCTTCAAGTCCACTGGTTGGAAATCACGCTGTCACAGAAATAGTTGAACATGTCATAGACTTTGGATGATAATTTATCATTACAAGGCAACCATGGTTAATCAGGTACATGTCACTTGGATAATAATTTATCATTACAAGGCAACCATGGGGTC